>CM053245.1:34346064-34411355 GCA_028583405.1 Pogonophryne albipinna | reverse complement strand
CAGCAGTATCAGTATCACAGCAGTATCAGTATCACAGCAGCATCACAGCAGTTTCACATCAGTATCACAGCAGCATCACAGCAGCATCAAAGCAGCATCACAGCAGTATCACAGCAGTATCAGTATCACAGCAGCATCACAGAAGCATCACAGCAGTATCAGTATCACAGCAGTATCACAGCAGCATCACAGCAGTAACACAGCAGCATCACAGCAGCATCACTGTGATACTGCTGTGATACTGCTGTGATACTGATACTGATCAGTATCACAGCAGTATCACAGCAGCATCACAGCAGCATCACAGCAGCATCACAGCAGCATCACAGCAGCATCACAGCAGTTCCACAGCAGTATCAGTATCACAGCAGCATCACAGCAGTTTCACAGCAGTATCAGTATCACAGCAGTATCACAGCAGTATCAGTATCACAGCAGTATCACAGTAGTATCAGTATCACAGCAGCATCACAGCAGCATCACAGCAGTATCACAGCAGTATCACAGCAGTATAAGTATCACAGCAGTATCAGTATCACAGCAGTATCACAGCAGTATCAGTATCACAGCAGTATCACAGCAGTATCAGTATCACAGCAGCATCACAGCAGCATCACAGCAGCATCACAGCAGCATCACAGCAGTTTCACAGCAGTATCAGTATCACAGCAGCATCACAGCAGTTTCACAGCTGTATCATTATCACAGCAGTATCACAGCAGTATCAGTATCACAGCAGTATCAGTATCACAGCAGTATCACAGCAGTATCACAGCAGTATCAGTATCACAGTAATATCACAGCAGCATCACAGCAGCATCACAGCAGCATCACAGCAGTATCAGTATCACAGCAGAATCACAGCAGTATCAGTATCACAGCAGTATCAGTATCACAGCAGTATCAGTATCACAGCATCATCACAGCAGTTTCACAGCAGTATCACAGCAGTATCACAGCAGTATCACAGCAGCATCACAGCAGCATCACAGCAGCATCACAGCTGCATCACAGCAGTTCCACAGCAGTATCAGTATCACAGCAGCATCACAGCAGTTTCACAGCAGTATCAGTATCACAGCAGCATCACAGCAGCATCACAGCAGCTTCACAGCAGCATCACAGCAGTATCACAACAGTATCAGTATCACAGCAGCATCACAGAAGCATCACAGCAGTATCAGTATCACAGCAGCATCACAGCAGCATCACAGAAGCATCACAGCAGTATCAGTATCACAGCAGTATCAGTATCACAGCAGTATCACAGCAGTATCAGTATCACAGCAGCATCACAGCAGCATCACAGCAGCATCACAGCAGCATCACAGCAGCATCACAGCAGCATCACAGCAGTATCAGTATCACAGCAGTATCAGTATCACAGCAGTATCACAGCAGTATCAGTATCACAGCAGCATCACAGCAGCATCACAGCAGCATCACAGCAGCATCACAGCAGCATCACAGCAGTTTCACAGCAGTATCAGTATCACAGCAGTATCAGTATCACAGCAGTATCACAGCAGTATCAGTATCACAGCAGCATCACAGCAGCATCACAGCAGCATCACAGCAGCATCACAGCAGCATCACAGCAGTTTCACAGCAGTATCAGTATCACAGCAGTATCACAGCAGTATCAGTATCACAGCAGCATCACAGCAGCATAACAGCAGCATCACAGCAGCATCACAGCAGCATCACAGCACCATCACAGCAGTATCAGTATCACAGCAGTATCAGTATCACAGCAGTATCACAGCAGTATCAGTATCACAGCAGTATCAGTATCACAGCAGTATCAGTATCACAGCAGTATCAGTATTACAGCAGCATCACAGCAGTTTCACATCAGTATCACAGCAGCATCACAGCAGCATCACAGCAGCATCACAGCAGTATCAAAGCAGTATCAGTATCACAGCAGTATCACAGCAGTATCAGTATCACAGCAGTATCAGTATCACAGCAGTATCAGTATCACAGCAGCATCACAGCAGTTTCACATCAGTATCACAGCAGCATCACAGCAGCATCAAAGCAGCATCACAGCAGTATCACAGCAGTATCAGTATCACAGCAGCATCACAGAAGCATCACAGCAGTATCAGTATCACAGCAGTATCACAGCAGCATCACAGCAGTAACACAGCAGCATCACAGCAGCATCACAGCAGCATCACAGCAGTATCACAGCAGTATCACTTCTGTGATACTGCTGTGATACTGCTGTGATACTGATACTGATCAGTATCACAGCAGCATCACAGCAGCATCACAGCAGCATCACAGCAGCATCACAGCAGTTCCACAGCAGTATCAGTATCACAGCAGCATCACAGCAGTTTCACAGCAGTATCAGTATCACAGCAGTATCACAGCAGTATCAGTATCACAGCAGTATCACAGCAGTATCAGTATCACAGCAGCATCACAGCAGCATCACAGCAGTATCACAGCAGTATCACAGCAGTATAAGTATCACAGCAGTATCAGTATCACAGCAGTATCACAGCAGTATCAGTATCACAGCAGTATCACAGCAGTATCAGTATCACAGCAGCATCACAGCAGCATCACAGCAGCATCACAGCAGCATCACAGCAGCATCACAGCAGTTTCACAGCAGTATCAGTATCACAGCAGCATCACAGCAGTTTCACAGCTGTATCAGTATCACAGCAGTATCACAGCAGTATCAGTATCACAGCAGTATCAGTATCACAGCAGTATCAGTATCACAGCAGCATCACAGCAGCATCACAGCAGCATCACAGCAGCATCACAGCAGTTCCACAGCAGTATCAGTATCACAGCAGCATCACAGCAGCATCACAGCAGCATCACAGCAGCATCACAGCAGTTTCACAGCAGTATCAGTATCACAGCAGCATCACAGCAGTTTCACAGCTGTATCATTATCACAGCAGTATCACAGCAGTATCAGTATCACAGCAGTATCAGTATCACAGCAGTATCACAGCAGTATCACAGCAGTATCAGTATCACAGTAATATCACAGCAGCATCACAGCAGCATCACAGCAGCATCACAGCAGTATCAGTATCACAGCAGAATCACAGCAGTATCAGTATCACAGCAGTATCAGTATCACAGCAGTATCAGTATCACAGCATCATCACAGCAGTTTCACAGCAGTATCACAGCAGTATCACAGCAGCATCACAGCAGCATCACAGCAGCATCACAGCAGCATCACAGCAGTTCCACAGCAGTATCAGTATCACAGCAGCATCACAGCAGTTTCACAGCAGTATCAGTATCACAGCAGCATCACAGCAGCATCACAGCAGCTTCACAGCAGCATCACAGCAGTATCACAACAGTATCAGTATCACAGCAGCATCACAGAAGCATCACAGCAGTATCAGTATCACAGCAGCATCACAGCAGCATCACAGAAGCATCACAGCAGTATCAGTATCACAGCAGTATCAGTATCACAGCAGTATCACAGCAGTATCAGTATCACAGCAGCATCACAGCAGCATCACAGCAGCATCACAGCAGCATCACAGCAGCATCACAGCAGCATCACAGCAGCATCACAGCAGTATCAGTATCACAGCAGTATCAGTATCACAGCAGTATCACAGCAGTATCAGTATCACAGCAGCATCACAGCAGCATCACAGCAGCATCACAGCAGCATCACAGCAGCATCACAGCAGTTTCACAGCAGTATCAGTATCACAGCAGTATCAGTATCACAGCAGTATCACAGCAGTATCAGTATCACAGCAGCATCACAGCAGCATCACAGCAGCATCACAGCAGCATCACAGCAGTTTCACAGCAGTATCAGTATCACAGCAGTATCACAGCAGTATCAGTATCACAGCAGCATCACAGCAGCATAACAGCAGCATCACAGCAGCACAGCAGCATCACAGCAGCATCACAGCAGTATCAGTATCACAGCAGTATCAGTATCACAGCAGTATCACAGCAGTATCAGTATCACAGCAGTATCAGTATCACAGCAGTATCAGTATCACAGCAGTATCAGTATTACAGCAGCATCACAGCAGTTTCACATCAGTATCACAGCAGCATCACAGCAGCATCACAGCAGCATCACAGCAGTATCAAAGCAGTATCAGTATCACAGCAGTATCACAGCAGTATCAGTATCACAGCAGTATCAGTATCACAGCAGTATCAGTATCACAGCAGCATCACAGCAGTATCAGTATCACAGCAGCATCACAGCAGCATCAAAGCAGCATCACAGCAGTATCACAGCAGTATCAGTATCACAGCAGCATCACAGAAGCATCACAGCAGTATCAGTATCACAGCAGTATCACAGCAGCATCACAGCAGTAACACAGCAGCATCACAGCAGCATCACAGCAGCATCACAGCAGCATCACAGCAGTTCCACAGCAGTATCAGTATCACAGCAGCATCACAGCAGTTTCACAGCAGTATCAGTATCACAGCAGTATCACAGCAGTATCAGTATCACAGCAGTATCACAGCAGTATCAGTATCACAGCAGCATCACAGCAGCATCACAGCAGTATCACAGCAGTATCACAGCAGTATAAGTATCACAGCAGTATCAGTATCACAGCAGTATCACAGCAGTATCAGTATCACAGCAGTATCACAGCAGTATCAGTATCACAGCAGCATCACAGCAGCATCACAGCAGCATCACAGCAGCATCACAGCAGCATCACAGCAGTTTCACAGCAGTATCAGTATCACAGCAGCATCACAGCAGTTTCACAGCTGTATCAGTATCACAGCTGTATCACAGCAGTATCAGTATCACAGCAGTATCAGTATCACAGCAGTATCACAGCAGTATCACAGCAGTATCAGTATCACAGTAATATCACAGCAGCATCACAGCAGCATCAGAGCAGCATCACAGCAGTATCAGTATCACAGCAGTATCACAGCAGTATCAGTATCACAGCAGTATCAGTATCACAGCATCATCACAGCAGTTTCACAGCAGTATCACAGCAGTATCACAGCAGTATCACAGCAGCATCACAGCAGCATCACAGCAGCATCACAGCAGCATCACAGCAGCATCACAGCAGTTCCACAGCAGTATCAGTATCACAGCAGCATCACAGCAGTTTCACAGCAGTATCAGTATCACAGCAGCATCACAGCAGCATCACAGCAGCTTCACAGCAGCATCACAGCAGTATCACAACAGTATCAGTATCACAGCAGCATCACAGAAGCATCACAGCAGTATCAGTATCACAGCAGCATCACAGCAGCATCACAGCAGTATCAGTATCACAGCAGTATCAGTATCACAGCAGTATCACAGCAGTATCAGTATCACAGCAGCATCACAGCAGCATCACAGCAGCATCACAGCAGCACCACAGCAGTTTCACAGCAGTATCAGTATCACAGCAGCATCAGTATCACAGCAGTATCACAGCAGTATCAGTATCACAGCAGCATCACAGCAGCATCACAGCAGCATCACAGCAGCATCACAGCAGCATCACAGCAGTTTCACAGCAGTATGAGTATCACAGCAGTATCAGTATCACAGCAGTATCACAGCAGTATCAGTATCACAGCAGCATCACAGCAGCATCACAGCAGCATCACAGCAGCATCACAGCAGCATCACAGCAGTTTCACAGCAGTATCAGTATCACAGCAGTATCAAAGCAGTATCAGTATCACAGCAGCATCACAGCAGCATAACAGCAGCATCACAGCAGCATCACAGCAGCATCACAGCACCATCACAGCAGTATCAGTATCACAGCAGTATCAGTATCACAGCAGTATCAGTATTACAGCAGCATCACAGCAGTTTCACATCAGTATCACAGCAGCATCACAGCAGCATCACAGCAGCATCACAGCAGTATCACAGCAGTATCAGTATCACAGCAGCATCACAGAAGCATCACAGCAGTATCAGTATCACAGCAGCATCACAGCAGCATCACAGCAGCATCACAGCATCATCACAGCAGTATCAGTATCACAGCAGTATCAGTATCACAGCAGTATCACAGCAGTATCAGTATCACAGCAGCATCACAGCAGCATCACAGCAGCATCACAGCAGCATCACAGCAGTTTCACAGCAGTATCAGTATCACAGCAGTATCAGTATCACAGCAGTATCACAGCAGTATCAGTATCACAGCAGCATCACAGCAGCATCACAGCAGCATCACAGCAGCATCACAGCACCATCACAGCACCATCACAGCAGTTTCACAGCAGTATCAGTATCACAGCAGCATCACAGCAGTTTCACAGCAGTATCAGTATCACAGCAGTATCACAGCAGTATCAGTATCACAGCAGTATCACAGCAGTATCAGTATCACAGCAGTATCACAGCACCATCACAGCAGTATCACAGCAGTATCACAGCAGCATCACAGCAGCATCACATCAGCATCACAGCAGCATCACAGCAGTATCAGTATCACAGCAGTATCACAGCAGTATCACAGCAGTATCAGTATCACATCAGTATCAGTATCACAGCAGTATCAGTATCTCAGCAGTATCAGTATCACAGCAGCATCACAGCAGCATCACAGCAGTATCAGTATCACAGCAGTATCAGTATCACAGCAGTATCACAGCAGTATCAGTATCACAGCAGCATCACAGCAGTTTCACAGCAGTATCACAGCAGTATCACAGCAGTATCACAGCAGCATCACAGCAGCATCACAGCAGTATCACAGCAGCATCACAGCAGTTCCACAGCAGTATCAGTATCACAGCAGCATCACAGCAGTTTCACAGCAGTATCAGTATCACAGCAGTATCACAGCAGTATCAGTATCACAGCAGCATCACAGCAGCATCACAGCAGCATCACAGCAGCATCACAGCAGTATCACAGCAGTATCAGTATCACAGCAGCATCACAGAAGCATCACAGCAGTATCAGTATCACAGCAGCATCACAGCAGCATCACAGCAGTATCAGTATCACAGCAGTATCACAGCAGCATCACAGCAGTATCACAGCAGTATCACAGCAGCATCACAGCAGCATCACAGCAGTATCAGTATCACAGCAGTATCAGTATCACAGCAGTATCACAGCAGTATCAGTATCACAGCAGTATCAGTATCACAGCAGCATCACAGCAGCATCACAGCAGTATCAGTATCACAGCAGTATCAGTATCACAGCAGTATCACAGCAGTATCAGTATCACAGCAGTATCAGTATCACAGCAGTATCAGTATCACAGCAGCATCACAGCCGTTTCACAGCAGTATCACAGCAGTATCACAGCAGCATCACAGCAGCATCACAGCAGCATCACAGCAGTTCCACAGCAGTATCAGTATCACAGCAGCATCACAGCAGTTTCACAGCAGTATCAGTATCACAGCAGTATCACAGCAGTATCAGTATCACAGCAGCATCACAGAAGCATCACAGCGGTATCAGTATCACAGCAGCATCACAGCAGCATCACAGCAGCATCACAGCAGTATCAGTATCACAGCAGTATCAGTATCACAGCAGTATCACAGCAGTATCAGTATCACAGCAGCATCACAGCAGCATCACAGCAGCATCACAGCAGCATCACTGCAGTTTCAGTATCACAGCAGTATCAGTATCACAGCAGTATCACAGCAGTATCAGTATCACAGCAGCATCACAGCAGCATCACAGCAGCATCACAGCAGGATCACAGCAGCATCACAGCAGTATCAGTATCACAGCAGTATCAGTATCACAGCAGTATCACAGCAGTATCAGTATCACAGCAGTATCAGTATCACAGCAGTATCAGTATCACAGCAGCATCACAGCAGTTTCACATCAGTATCACAGCAGCATCACAGCAGCATCAAAGCAGCATCACAGCAGTATCACAGCAGTATCAGTATCACAGCAGCATCACAGAAGCATCACAGCCGTATCAGTATCACAGCAGTATCACAGCAGCATCACAGCAGCATCACAGCAGCATCACAGCAGCATCACAGCAGTTCCACAGCAGTATCAGTATCACAGCAGCATCACAGCAGTTTCACAGCAGTATCAGTATCACAGCAGTATCACAGCAGTATCAGTATCACAGCAGTATCACAGCAGTATCAGTATCACAGCAGCATCACAGCAGCATCACAGCAGCATCACAGCAGTATCACAGCAGTATCACAGCAGTATAAGTATCACAGCAGTATCAGTATTACAGCAGTATCACAGCAGTATCAGTATCACAGCAGTATCACAGCAGTATCAGTATCACAGCAGCATCACAGCAGCATCACAGCAGCATCACAGCAGCATCACAGCAGCATCACAGCAGCATCACAGCAGTTTCACAGCAGTATCAGTATCACAGCAGCATCACAGCAGTTTCACAGCTGTATCAGTATCACAGCAGTATCACAGCAGTATCAGTATCACAGCAGTATCAGTATCACAGCAGTATCACAGCAGTATCACAGCAGTATCAGTATCACAGTAATATCACAGCAGCATCACAGCAGCATCACAGCAGCATCACAGCAGTATCAGTATCACAGCAGTATCAGTATCACAGCAGTATCACAGCAGTATCAGTATCACAGCAGTATCAGTATCACAGCAGTATCAGTATCACAGCATCATCACAGCAGTTTCACAGCAGTAGCACAGCAGTATCACAGCAGTATCACAGCAGCATCACAGCAGCATCACAGCAGCATCACAGCAGCATCACAGCAGTTCCACAGCAGTATCAGTATCACAGCAGCATCACAGCAGTTTCACAGCACTATCACAGCAGTATCACAGCAGTATCAGTATCACAGCAGCATCACAGCAGCATCACAGCAGCTTCACAGCAGCATCACAGCAGTATCACAACAGTATCAGTATCACAGCAGCATCACATAAGCATCACAGCAGCATCACAGCAGTTTCACAGCAGTATCAGTATCACAGCAGTATCAGTATCACAGCAGTATCACAGCAGTATCAGTATCACAGCAGCATCACAGCAGCATCACAGCAGCATCACAGCAGCATCACAGCACCATCACAGCAGTTTCACAGCAGTATCAGTATCACAGCAGCATCACAGCAGTTTCACAGCAGTATCAGTATCACAGCAGTATCACCGCAGTATCAGTATCACAGCAGTATCACAGCACCATCACAGCAGTATCACAGCAGTATCACAGCAGCATCACAGCAGCATCACAGCAGCATCACAGCAGCATCACAGCAGTATCAGTATCACAGCAGTATCAGTATCACAGCAGTATCACAGCAGTATCAGTATCACATCAGTATCAGTATCACAGCAGTATCAGTATCACAGCAGTATCAGTATCACAGCAGCATCACAGCAGCATCACAGCAGTATCAGTATCACAGCAGTATCAGTATCACAGCAGTATCACAGCAGTATCAGTATCACAGCAGTATCAGTATCACAGCAGCATCACAGCAGTTTCACAGCAGTATCACAGCAGTATCACAGCAGCATCACAGCAACATCACAGCAGCATCACAGCAGCATCACAGCAGTTCCACAGCAGTATCAGTATCACAGCAGCATCACAGCAGTTTCACAGCAGTATCAGTATCACAGCAGTATCAGTATCACAGCAGCATCACAGCAGTTTCATAGCAGTATCACAGCAGTATCACAGCAGCATCACAGCAACATCACAGCAGCATCACAGCAGCATCACAGCAGTTCCACAGCAGTATCAGTATCACAGCAGCATCACAGCAGTTTCACAGCAGTATCAGTATCACAGCAGTATCACAGCAGTATCACAGCAGTTTCAGTATCACAGCAGCATCACAGCAGCATCACAGCAGCATCACAGCAGCATCACAGCAGTATCAGTATCACAGCAGCATCACAGAAGCATCACAGCAGTATCAGTATCACAGCAGCATCACAGCAGCATCACAGCAGCATCACAGCAGTATCAGTATCACAGCAGTATCAGTATCACAGCAGTATCACAGCAGTATCAGTATCACAGCAGTATCAGTATCACAGCAGCATCACAGCAGCATCACAGCAGTATCAGTATCACAGCAGTATCAGTATCACAGCAGTATCACAGCAGTATCAGTATCACAGCAGTATCAGTATCACAGCAGTATCAGTATCACAGCAGCATCACAGAAGTTTCACAGCCGTATCAGTATCACAGCAGCATCACAGCAGCATCACAGCAGCATCACAGCAGTTCCACAGCAGTATCAGTATCACAGCAGCATCACAGCAGTTTCACAGCAGTATCAGTATCACAGCAGTATCACAGCAGTATCACAGCAGTATCAGTATCACAGCAGCATCACAGCAGCATCACAGCAGCATCACAGCAGCATCACAGCAGTATCACAGCAGTATCAGTATCACAGCAGCATCACAGAAGCATCACAGCAGTATCAGTATCACAGCAGCATCACAGCAGCATCACAGCAGCATCACAGCAGTATCAGTATCACAGCAGTATCAGTATCACAGCAGTATCACAGCAGTATCAGTATCACAGCAGCATCACAGCAGTATCACAGCAGTATCAGTATCACAGCAGCATCACAGCAGTTTCACAGCAGTATCAGTATCACAGCAGCATCACAGCAGTTTCACAGCTGTATCAGTATCACAGCAGTATCACAGCAGTATCAGTATCACAGCAGTATCAGTATCACAGCAGTATCACAGCAGTATCACAGCAGTATCAGTATCACAGTAATATCACAGCAGCATCATAGCAGCATCACAGCAGCATCACAGCAGTATCAGTATCACAGCAGTATCAGTAACACAGCAGTATCACAGCAGTATCAGTATCACAGCAGTATCAGTATCACAGCAGTATCAGTATCACAGCATCATCACAGCAGTTTCACAGCAGTATCACAGCAGTATCACAGCAGCATCACAGCAGCATCACAGCAGCATCACAGCAGCATCACAGCAGCATCACAGCAGCATCACAGCAGCATCACAGCAGTTCCACATCAGTATCAGTATCACAGCAGCATCACAGCAGTTTCACAGCAGTATCACAGCAGTATCACAGCAGTATCAGTATCACAGCAGCATCACAGCAGCATCAAAGCAGCTTCACAGCAGCATCACAGCAGTATCACAACAGTATCAGTATCACAGCAGCATCACAGAAGCATCACAGCAGCATCACAGCAGTTTCACAGCAGTATCAGTATCACAGCAGTATCAGTATCACAGCAGTATCACAGCAGTATCAGTATCACAGCAGCATCACAGCAGCATCACAGCAGCATCACAGCAGCATCACAGCACCATCACAGCAGTTTCACAGCAGTATCAGTATCACAGCAGCATCACAGCAGTTTCACAGCAGTATCAGTATCACAGCAGTATCACAGCAGTATCAGTATCAAAGCAGCATCACAGCAGCATCACAGCAGCATCACAGCAGTATCAGTATCACAGCAGTATCAGTATCACAGCAGTATCACAGCACCATCACAGCAGTATCACAGCAGTATCACAGCAGCATCACAGCAGCATCACAGCAGCATCACAGCAGCATCACAGCAGTATCAGTATCACAGCAGTATCAGTATCACAGCAGTATCACAGCAGTATCAGTATCACATCAGTATCAGTATCACAGCAGTATCAGTATCACAGCAGTATCAGTATCACAGCAGCATCACAGCAGCATCACAGCAGTATCAGTATCACAGCAGTATCAGTATCACAGCAGTATCACAGCAGTATCAGTTTAACAGCAGTATCACAGCAGTATCACAGCAGCATCACAGCAACATCACAGCAGCATCACAGCAGCATCACAGCAGTTCCACAGCAGTATCAGTATCACAGCAGCATCACAGCAGTTTCACAGCAGTATCAGTATCACAGCAGTATCAGTATCACAGCAGCATCACAGCAGTTTCATAGCAGTATCACAGCAGTATCACAGCAGCATCACAGCAACATCACAGCAGCATCACAGCAGCATCACAGCAGTTCCACAGCAGTATCAGTATCACAGCAGCATCACAGCAGTTTCACAGCAGTATCAGTATCACAGCAGTATCACAGCAGTATCACAGCAGTATCACAGCAGCATCACAGCAGCATCACAGCAGCATCACAGCAGCATCACAGCAGTTTCACAGCAGTATCAGTATAACAGCAGTATCAGTATCACAGCAGTATCAGTATCACAGCAGCATCACAGCAGCATCACAGCAGCATCACAGCAGCATCACAGCAGCATCACAGCAGTTTCACAGCAGTATCAGTATCACAGCAGTATCAGTATCACAGCAGTATCACAGCAGTATCAGTATCACAGCAGCATCACAGCAGCATCACAGCAGCATCACAGCAGCATCACAGCACCATCACAGCACCATCACAGCAGTTTCACAGCAGTATCTGTCAGAGAATATTTTTATCTGATCATTTGGTATATTGAGTTACTCAGCGTTCCTGAGAACCTGTCATAATTACAAACATATGCTTCCCATTAAATCGCAATATCCCCTTGCTGCAACTTGAACTGGGACACAGGTCAAAGGGTCATCTTTCTTCCTGTGGAGAATAAATATTGTAGACACAGAGGGGCCGTTGTTCCTGTGTCTGGCATTGATTAGGCAGGCTTGCAATAGTCCGTCCCTCAGATATATAATAGATCTGATTCTTTTATTCTCTTCAGAGTTCCGCGTGGTGGCTTACACATAACACTGTGATAAACTATGCGAGGCTCTCCGGCCGTATCTACGAACTTTCAATAAATCTCAAGGTGTTTGATTAAACAATGATTCCAGTCTCCATCTTTCCTGCACCGCTCTGAAGTTTCCGTAACAAATTGGCGTCACGAACAAGGTTACCAAAAAGATCTTCAGAACTGGTAAGTGTAATTTCAAATCTATATTTGGACATTGCCTTACCAGAATCTGTGATTGACGGTATCATAAAATTACCTGTGAAACTGAGCGGCTGCAATTTTTTTTGGTAGACTTCTGCATTAAAAAATGTCATGCATCTGTATTGAAACAGATCGCCAAATTCTGGAGATTTCAGCGGTTAACTGGTTAATTTAATAGCAGACATCTCCTCGGATCTGCACGGCTGAAGTGTGTGTGTAATTTCACCCCCACCCCTGCGGCGTAGCAAGCACAGAGGGTGAAACGCGGAATGACACAATATTCTCTTCCTCACACCATTTGTCGATTTTGGAACTAAACAAAAACGATGAGAAATGGGAAGGGTGGTATGCGGGAATGTGTGACATACTGTGTTTCATAACAGATGAGTTGTTGAATTTGGCTGTTGTTTGGAAGACAGGGTAAATTAAAAAAAGTCTTTGCTCTCCGCGGACGGAGAGGGCAAAAGCACCGCTAAATTCGCATAGTGGTTGTTGATTGAGAATAAATTAATTATTGCTCTTCAACAGATTCCGTTCTTAGCACTTGTACAAGTATATATGGGCAGAAGGCACTCATATTAAACAGATATTTCCCTACCCGCTGAGATCTCCCTAATTCGGATTAAATTAAGCTGGATGAGTTTTTGCAGTCACCTGGGGCTTGTTGCGAGTTCATGTTTGTTCGTCTAATTGCAGTGTTTGTTTTATTGTACTAACCGTTAAACATGGGTAATACTGTCTCCACAAACGAGTCAGCTGGTAAGAGGAAAGCGAATGCACGTACCAAAACACCTTCTAAAAATCCGATTACAGACAGCCACTACAGTCATATGTTTTCCCCTAATATGCCGTCTGGAATTGTCGGAAGAAGCTTGGATTGGTCTAAAGTTATGCCGTTTACCTCGTTACTTTGTGAACACTCACAACAGAAAAATCAGAAAGGGAAGATTGAATTTGATTGGCCTTTAACCGGTACTTTTGACATGGCCGTGTTGTGGCAGGCATTTAAACTGGTTGAAAGTGAGGCGAATTGCTCCTGGGATATAACATATATGAAAGAATGTGTTAAAGCTTGGATGTCTATTGCAGAGAAAAGAGGTTATGATGAGCGGAAAAATGAAAAATCAGTTGGCACTGAGCGAGGCTCAATTGAGCTCAAAGCGTTGATCGATAGAGTTTCTAAATGTGCGGCGAATTGTCATTTGCTTAGTCTAGAGGCTGCTTTTGATGTTAAATCAGAGAACATGTCCAGAATTAAGGAAAGACACGGAAAGGATGTTACAGCCATTGCTAAATCCGTAATGTATGATTGGTTGAAAAGACAGGGAAAGTCTCCCACACCATCTCAGCTCATTTGCATTTTAACAGACAATGGGCTGCTGGAAAAAGAGCAGGCTGTGTCTCTCTGTACAAAAATGATCCCTGCAACGGAACTCTCAAATCATGCTGCGAGAAACTCCGATGATGATCTTTTCATTACAGCTGCGGTTATCATGAATGAAAATAAGTTGAAATATCAGCCAGGTCAAGATAGAGAAATAGATTTAAGACGACAGGAAGAGGAGAAGAGCGTGGAGGGGAGGAAGGGAATTCTTCAGACGGCAGCCCGTTAAAAGCCCCCACTTTCCTCCTCGCCACTCCGTACTACCAGGATCGCCGGACGGCAGTGCGGTCCCGTAAATAAGTCACGGGAACGCAAACATCTCAGAATAATAATCCTGCTGAAACTGTGACAGCCCGAAAATTATGATAGGAAAGTTCCAGTTTTTAGGCCTTGGACACCCGCGGAGGTCATTGATGTCACTAATCACGCTCCCAGTCCCACTAAAAGCCCAGATGAGTATCTGTCGTGGTTGACTAATGTCTGCTCAGTTTATAACTGTTTGGTTCATGATGTTAAACAGCTGATATTCTAAACATACAAGGCAGATTGGCCCACGTGCAGAGACGAATTTACATTTCCTGAATGTACGCCTGCAGGGGATTGGCCTCTGGCACAGACGCGCGACATGTGGATTCAGAACGTGGCTGCTTTGGCTATTAGAGCATGCGCTAAAACTCACACAGATTTTTCCCAAGTGACGGCTTGCGTACAGAGCCCAACAGAAGCTGTCCCAGAATTTATCCAGCGTTTCATGACAGTGTGGGACAATAATGCTGGCATTAAAAGGGAGGGCAATGATTTGTTCGCTATACAGAGTTTGTTGCATAATTTAATCCCAGAGACAGCTCAAGCCTACATGATGGCGACTCCTGACTGGCAAGTTAAAACTGGCAACTTACGATAGCCACAATGCGTGCCCTGCATCGGAGCCAGATATTTCTGACCCCCAGAACTGCCCAGCTAATGCAACTATTGCCTAAAAATACACAGGCTTATCAGGGTGCGGATAACTCCCAGCAGTTTCAGGGACAACACCGCACACAGGGAAGATCACAGGATTATCAAAATAAGAGCAGACAGCAGCAGAAAAATAATTCCAAAAGTTGATGCCATGTCATGTTTGCGGTGCAACGGATCACTGGGCGGGTCAATGCGAGAAGAGGTGGGGTGCGCAGCAGCACATACAGTCTTTGCCTGCTCTCCCCCAGCCTCCTAGGCATCCTGCATTGATGCCACCTCCACATTATGACAGACAGGCTCAACATGGCCAAAACGGTCAGCAGAGTGGATTTAATAGAAGATAGGGGTGCCATGGAGAAATAGGATCAGATTCACAGCATTTCCCCATTCAAGCAGCAACAATTCGCCTTTCCAATAACCCGCGTGAAGATCCGATTATGCCCGTTGATTTTAGTGGCACGGCTGTAGATATTTTGATTGACAGCGGAGCCACATTGTCTGCAATACGCACTAAGGAGAAAGTTTGTAGAGCAACTAATAACTTTGTTACAACAATGGGCGTTTCTGGCATTGCTATGTCTGAGCCCATTTCACAGAATACTGATATTTCTATAGATGGATCAAATGTGAAACACTCTTTCATTATTTCAGATGGAAGTCCTATTAATTTAATGGGCAGAGACTTACTTTGTAAGTTACAGGCAACAATACATTGCACTCCGGATGGATTGTTTTTGACTATTCCTGACAGCAAAGTCTATCAAGCTGTCCAATTCATTCAATCATCTCAAGACAACCTTTATTGTTGGTCATTTCCAGATTTCAACATGATTTCTGTTTTCTCCACAACAGGGATTCAGAAAATTGCTAGCATTTCCCCTGTGTGTGCTTCCTTAATGTCTCTTATGCGGCCTGTGTTGAATTGTCATTGCACAGCTGCTTTTAACCCATCAGATGACTATGCGCTTTCAATTAGAGGTTTTTGCAACAGCTCAGATCAGTTGGAATGCGACCAGTTTATATTCATTGGACCCCAAGGGTGCGCATTGCCTATGAGACTCACACCCACACAGCAGGCATTTCATGTTGTGAAAACGATCCCTCACGTCACACTAGCTGTCACTCCAGGCAGTAGTCCTAAGGAGGTGGGGGCTATGGCAGCCCACTGCCATGCTCGGCTGGGCTGCAACAGCTTCTCTCCCTCACACACACACGCCTAATCTAATTAACCTCGGAGAGGAGCATTACATGCTGCGTCTCTCTGAGCCCATTTCTCTCCCCCAAAGTACATTTCTCAACTTACAACCACCTCCTCTCACAGAATATGGACCCCCTTCAGATTTTTGGGAAGTTCCAGCCACATTATGGGCAAAACACAAAAATCAGTTGGATTTGTCAGTTCCGCTCCCACCACACAGAGTGACACTTAAAGCCAATGCCAGATTGCCAGCTATCAGACAGTACAATTTACCCCATAGAGCCATTGTGGGAATTGAAGGAGTCATCCAATCTCTGCTCGATCAGGGCGTATTAATCTACACGACCAGTCCGTGTAATACTCCAATTCTACCCATACCTAAACACAATCGCCCTGATGAGTGGCGTTTTGTCCAAGATTTGCAGGCTATTAATGCCATTGTCATTCCAACGGCCCCCATTGTGCCTGACACAAATTCGATCCTTGCTTCTTTGCCTCCAGACTCCACATATTACACAGTCATTGATCTTTGTTCAGCATTTTTCTCTATTCCTTTGCATCCAGAAAGCCAGTATCTGTTTGCATTTACATTCAGAGGTAAACAAATCACATACCTCCCACAGGGGTTTGTTGAATCGCCTACTGTGTACGCAGCAGCTGTTAAAAGAGACCTGGACACCTTGGTCCTTACAGGGGCAGCACCCTCCTTCAGTATGCTGATGACCTGTTGATTGCGTCACCTAACAAAGACGCCTGTCGCATCGACTCCATTCTGCTCATGAAAAGACTTTCTGAATGCGGACACAGAGCATCCCTGGCCAAGTTGCAATACTGCCAGACTGAGTTCACGTATTTGGTCACATTCTGAGAGATGGACACCGCCTCCTCTCACCTGCGAGAATCTGCCTTTTGAACAAAGTACCACCACCTCGCACAAAGAAGGAGATGCTTTCCTTCTTGGGCATGGCGAATTACTGCAGACATTGGATATACGAGTATGCTGCTATGGACTCCGTCCTGCGTGCTGCCACTCTGCAGGCCGCCCCTAACATTGTTCAATGGTCTGAGGACATGCACACAGCTTTTCAGGACTTAAAGCAGGCCCTCACATCAGCTCCGGCCCTGGGGCTCCCTGATTACCATCAACCTTTTCATCTACACGTCCATGAAAAGGGGGGCTTTGCAACAGGCATTTTGGTACAGAAGCATGGCTCTAATTTTCGGCCTGTAGCATACTACTCGTCTCGACTTTCCCCTGTGGTACTTGGTATGACTTCATGCCTGCGAGCAGTGGCCGCAGTTGCAATAGTTATCAAGCAATCCTCTCCCATTGTACTGGCCAGTGACTGTGTAGTACATGTCCCACATGCAGTTTTGCATATTCTGAACACCTCTGCTACTCAGCATATGACAGCGGCAAGGCGATCTGGTTATGAAGCGGTAATTCTTTCAAGCCCACACATCACTCTTAAACGTTCGCCCCCCCTAAACCCAGCCACGCTGGTGCCAATTCCAGATTTTGAAATAACACATGACTGCGTCACAACGATTGACATGTCTTCTTCCCCCAGAGCTGATATGTTGCAAACTCCTATCCCTAATTCAGATATGATTCTATACACAGACGGGTCTGCGAGCAGACCGTCTGACACAGTACACTTAGCAGGCTATGCTGTTGTGAAACGACTGGGAAGTCTTAGAAAGCAGGGCCTTGCCAAATGGCACGTCGGCTCAGGCTGCAGAGTTGCATGCTCTGCTTAGGGCGTGTATTTTGGCTGAAGGTACAGTTGCAACCATTTTCACAGACTCCAGGTATGCATTTGGTGTGTGCCATGATTTTGGTGTCTTGTGGAAGATGCGCGGTTTCTTAACATCGGCTGGTAAGCCTATTCAACATCATGCGTTAGTAGCTGAGCTATTAGACGCTATCCTGCTCCCTGCACAGCTAGCAGTAGTTAAATGTGCTGCTCACACAAATTCTGATGATCCTATTTCGCGTGGAAATGCGTTAGCCGACACCGCGGCTAAACAAGCAGCAGTTTCCTGCTTCTCTATGGTGCTTCAATGCCCCTCGACACAACCCGCAGAACCCATTTGTTTGCCTTCCTTTAATGATGTCGCGGACATGCAAGTCCGCGCTGATGTTAGGGAGAAAGATTTATGGCTAAGACGAGGTTGTGCACTTGACGCTGAGTCCAGCTTGTGGCTCCACCCAGACGGACGGATGGTTTGTCCCGTTCGTTCCTCCATGTTTTGGCACATGTTGCACATGGCAAATCACATGTAGGAAAAGGAGGGATGAATGGGATTATAAAGTCACAATGGTTGCTCCAGGCATTACACTAGCTACACAGACCCTTGTAGATAGATGCATGATATGCCAGCAGACAAGAAGAAGAAATGGTCCAGTTCAGCATGAACACTTACCGCCCCCCTCGGGGCCCTTTGTAAACATGCAAATTGACTTTTCGCATATGCCACCATGCCAAGGATTCAAATATCTTTTGGTAATAGTGTGCCAGTTCTCAAAATGGGTAGAGGCCTATCCTACCAGAAAAGAAGACGCTAGAACAGTTGTAAAGTGTCTTCTCAAAGATGTTATCCCTAGATTTGGTGTTCCAGCAGGGATTAACAGTGACAGAGGTCCAGCATTCATTTCTAAGATAACCCAGAGTCTAGCTACAGTGTTCGGGTTCAAATGGCAGTTGCATGTTCCCTATCACCCACAGAGCTCAGGCCAGGTTGAGAGAATGAACTTGACTATAAAGGAGAAACTCACTAAAACAATGTTGACCACAGGACTAAATCAATCAATCAATCAATCAATGTTTATTTATATAGCCCAATATCACAAATGTTACATTTGTCTCAGTGGACTTCACAGTTTGTACAAAATATCAGTATGACAATACGACACCCTCTGTCCTTAGACCCTCACATCGTACAAGGAAAAACTTCCGAAGAAAACCCACAGTTTTAAAGGGAAAAATGGGAGAAACCTCAGGGAGAGCAACAGAGGAGGGATCCCTCTCCCAGGACGGACAGACGTGCAATAGATGCCGTGTGTAAATTGAAAAGATAATACATTTGCAACATAGGTAGTCCAAATGTTTGGAAATGCATGTGTGTATAATAGGAAGATGAATCCACGAGGTTATCCATCCAGGACCTATGATCCATGACCACAGCCACGACTCAAGATCCAGGGCTCGCGATGCAGGACACAGGACCGCAGGATCATCCATGACTCCGGATCCCAGCGTATATAGACACCAAAAGAAAGAAATTGGGGAAGCTGGGTTAATCGGAACATGAGAGTACACAGGTATAGACAGAGAGAAGGAAGAAGTAAGATGTCCCCCGACAAACTAAGCCTATCAGCAAAACTAGGGGCTGAATCTAATCAGCCCTAACTATAAGCTTTATCAAAAAGGAAGGTCTTAAGCGCACTCTTAAAACGGATAGGGTGTCTGCCGCCCGAACACAAACTGGAAGCTGATTCCACAAATGTGGAGCTTGATAAGAAAAGGCTCTGGCTCCCATTGTACTTTTAGAGACTCTAGGAACAACCAACAACCCTGCATTCTTGGAACGCAATGCCCTAGTAGGACAGTAGGGTATAATGAGTTCTTTAAGGTAAGATGGCGCCTGCCCATTAAGGGCTTTGTAGGCGAGAAGAAGAATTTTAAATTCTATCCTGTGTTCTATAGGGAGCCAGAACAGGAGTAATGTGGTCCCTTTTCCTAACTCTGGTTAGTACACGAGCTGCAGCATTTTGAATCAGCTGAAGCGACTTGACTGACTTCTTGGTACACCCTGATAATAAAGAGTTACAATAATCCAGCCTTGAAGTAACAAATGCATGGACTAGTTTCTCTGCATCGTTTTGAGGCAAGATATGCCTGATTTTTGCAATGTTACGTAGATGGAAGTAGGCGGTCCTTGAAATTGATTTTATGTGGGCGTTAAAGGATAAATCCTGATCAAATATAACACCAAGATTCCTTACAGTCTCACTGGAGGCCAAATTAATGCCATCCATAGTTAGTATATCTTTAGATAATTTGTTTCGTAGATTCTTCGGGCCAAGTACAATAACTTCAGTTTTGGTCGTGTTTAACATCAAAAAGTTTAAGGTCATCCACGTTTTTAAGTCCTTGAGGCAGTCTTGAATTTTATTTAGATGATTAATTTCATCAGGCTTGATTGATAAATATAGTTGAGTATCATCTGCATAACAATGAAAGTTTACAGAATGATTCCTTATAATATTGCCTAACGGAAGCATATATAATGTGAACAAAATAGGTCCGAGCACTGAGCCCTGTGGCACTCCATGGCTAACTTTGGTTTGCGTGGAAGATTCATCATTGACACGTACAAACTGAGAGCGTTCAGATAGATAGGACCTAAACCAGCCAAAAGCAGTTCCCTGTATGCCAACTAAGTGCTCTAGTCTTTGCAATAAGATATCATGATCGATAGTATCAAATGCAGCACTGAGATCGAGCAAACAAGAATAGAGACAAGTCCCTTGTCAGAGGCTATTAGAATGTCATTTGTGACTTTAACCAGAGCTGTCTCTGTGCTATGATGTGTTCTAAAGCCAGACTGAAAATCTTCAAATAAATCATTGTTTTTTAAGTAATCACACAACTGTTTTGCGACTGCTTTCTCAAGAATTTTTGAGAGGAACGGAAGATTAGAAATAGGTCTATAATTGGCTAAAACCTCTGGATCGAGGTTGTGCTTTTTAAGAAGCGGTTTTATCACTGCTACTTTGAATGATTGTGGAACATAGCCTGATAATAAAGACATATTCATAATATTTAATAAAGAAGTGCCAATTAATGGAAAAACTTCCTTCAACAGCTGTTGTGGAAATCTTAAGCTCAATACTCGGGAGTACAAGTCAGAGTGGTTAAACAAATAAATGGTGAAACAAACAGAGTTGTCTTTCTGGTTAATTTATTTGAAGCTTCAAACAACATAAAAAATGCAACACAGAGACACAGGTCTCACAGAGTATGAATAATCTGAGAGAGTGTGCGCAGATGAAATAAAATAGCAAGCTTATATATGATAAGAAAGAGAGGAAAGTTCAGACATCTGTCTTCACAAGGTCTCATTGTTATTAGACCCCTGTCCTTGAGCTGTAGCTAGTGTTCTCAGAACCAGGGACGTTCTTGTTTAGACTTTGTGTGAGTCTCACCCTTCTCTAAACAATCAGCTGTGTGGCCTTGAAAAGAAGAAGACAGCACATCTCAGGAAATGATATAGGTAGACACAGAGAAGGTTATAAGAAGCATTTGGTTTAAGCATATATGTAAAGAGTATGAAATTTCCACTACATTCTCCCCTTTTGATCATACTTGATCAATGAAAAATAATAAATGTCAGGATAGACTGATATAACACATCAATGAATACACTCCATCACTGGTTTAAGTAAACACATCACAAATATATCATAGAAAACTGGCTGTTTTTGTGGAGGACAGACTCCTAATATAATGTAAGCATAAAGGAGGAGAATTCACATGGATTACATTGTGGTGTCGGAATCAGACTCTTCTGATTCTATCTGGTCTATCTCACTGTGGAGCAAAGGATTGTCGTGTAATGGAATAGTAGTATACTGAACGAAAGCTGAGGATACCATGCTGGAAACGCACTTCTTCAGTATTGGGATAATAAAACAGGTACAACTGATTAATAGGTCGAAAATGATCGCCACGGGTGTAACTATCCTAGCCAGCCATGCTTCCCACCCGCCTGATGTAAGCCAGGACCACCAGTCCCAGCCCCCTGTGTTGGATATGTCATCCGCTTTCATGTCGGCTAACAGGTTGTTAAGATGCAGCACGGTGGCCCGTGATGTTCTGGGTGGCGTCGGGGATGTAAGTGCAACATGAGTCACCGATCACATGACACAGGCCACCCTTTGAGGCGAACAATAGGTCAAGAGCAAATTGGTGCTGCATGAGCATGTTCCTAGAGGCTATTATGAATGGAGTCAATGCCTGGAAGCCTTGCGTCGTCTCGTAAGTGAGGTTCTCTAGCCGAACGTGTAAGGTATCTATGTTATGGGCATTGTTTACTGTGCCCCACCATGGGAACAGGCCGCCAAAGAATTTAGCTCCAGTGGACGTCAGATCTCTTTTTACCTTGTGGTGGTCGGGGTGTTGGAACTCTGGGTAATGATGTGTCGTGTACATTAAGGACGTGAGGACAGTGACTGCTGGATTCAAATCCACCAGAGTACATGTACCTATCCAGAGGGGAGCCAGAACCTGATAGAGCTTGTCGCCGCACAACCAAACGTAATCTTGTGGCGCGCTGAACCCACGATCACTGGGCCAGGCCAGTTGGAGGGAAATATGTTTAACATCAGGGAATGCTACGTTAGAAAGGATTCTTCCAGAGACCCCGAATATGCGACAATACGAGATATTGTAAGCACCGTAACTGCACGTGTTTCGTAGGATACGAGTACAACCAGTAGTAGTGCCTAGGGAAAAATAAGGTGGTGTAAGAGACGTCTTGTGGTACACTCTCTTGATGCAGAGTGTGTGTTTCATCCCTCTCAAATGGCTGGGGTGCACATGGCTCACGGGTTGGTACTTTGCGTATGTGTCATCGAACGTAGATGCACGCAAAGGGGAGTTAGACCGATTAGTGCATGGTGGGGGAAGCGGCCTGGCATAACGCCACTCGGTTACGCGGTCTTCACCCTTGATGGGCCTTGTCATAGCCATAAACGCACAGAGGTATTCAACCCGGGTCAGAGAGCTGCGGACGAACTGGCACGGACATTGATGAGGTCCTGGGGGAAAAGGGTGCATGCATAACATGACCCATTTTGTCCTGCGGCCTGCAAGAATGATCTCAGAGTGTGCCACCAGACGTTACCGGTGATCCCATTACTGATCTGAACCACATCAATGTTGCTATGGTCGTTATTGCCTATGTATAGGTTACGTTTTAGAAATGTAGATGTACCTATGGATGTCAACAGTTGCGTCAAAGGCTGCTTACCCTTTCTCTCTGGCAAGGGGGTCTGAGTTTTGGGCGCGATGTCTATGTAAAATGCGCCACACGGGTCGGCGCCGGATACATACATACAGACAACATAATAACCCCTGTCTGATATCCGGGCAGCCTGTAGTTGCAACAGGATAACGGGGCTCGATGAATTGACCTTGGAGATAGACAATCTCCCTTTGATGTTTGTTTTGTCGTCCCATAGGGTATAACCCCAATCGGTGTACGCGGTGGTCCATAAAACAAAAACCCACCCCCCCCGAGCAGTGAGTGGCGCTGTGACTGTCATCTTCGACATAGCATATGTAGGCGTCTGCCCACCCCAGTTTCTTAGGGTCGGAGCAATATATGTAGTCGCACGGGTCTAACTGCACTGTGCTATCTTCCCCATCCCTTAGAGTAATGTTACCAATCCCTGTCTTGACCAGCCCCTCTGCCCATGTGGTTCGCCCTGCTTTCCCCATGTACCTCTTAGATACCTCGATTTTGGCTGACATGCTGTGTGCTGACCATGGATACATAAAACACAGGACCAGTCCTAACACAACCATCACGGCAAAGTATGCAGAGGAACCATTCTATGATTGTCCAGGCTCTCCAGTAGTATCCGCACTTTCCACATTGCTCACGGTTGCGTTGTCTTTCCAGGCGAGCCCCCATCACGAGGCGGGAAAGCTCCATGGGGTGTGTGTGTGTGTATTCCCTTGGTCGATTTTGTGACACGAACAGTCAGACTCCGCACACCGATAACACAAACGAGGAACCAGAGAGCATATGGAACCGCTCAGCTGGCACTCGCTCGTGACACCTTGTGTGTAGTGTGTGTTTTGTTTTGGTGTATGTAGTGCAAGTGTGGTGCTGGTGGTGACTGGGACACGTCACTTGTTGTCATCTTCCGTTGGTGACTAGGACACGTCACTTGTTGTCATCTTCCGTTGGTGACTAGGACACGTCACTTGTTGTCGTCTTCCGTTTCTACCGTTTCTCCTTTCCTGTGACTACGACCTTGCAGTGGCTGGCGTGGACCCACGTAGCTCTCTCAGCGACCTTGACCGCCGTCTGGGTGACGAGAAGCACCTGGTAGGGACCTTGCCAACGATTGGATTTCCAGCTCTTTCTACGGAAATCCTTGACCAGCACGAAGTCGCCGGGTTGGAGATGGTGAAGTGGACCAGTGGCAGGGGTAGGTAAGGCTGCGGCTACCTGACGTCGGATGTCTGCTAAAGTGGATGATAGGTTAACACAATATGACAACATAGCATCCTCACACAAAGTTGTGGAGGGAAAAGGACATCCTGGAGCCTTGAGTCCAATCTGTGGAGGAGCCCAAAAAAAGGATTTCAAATGGCTGAGTTGACTCCTCCTTCTTTTCCGCATCCGCATGTACATCAACACAATGGGCAGAGCTTGTGTCCATGACAGACCTGTGTCTGCACAGCATTTTGCTAGTTTGTTTTTTATTGTGCCGTTCTCTCTTTCCACCCCACCCCCCACTCCTGATTGATAGCCTCTAACATTCCCCCTTTTGACACATGATCTAACCCATGTGTCAACTTAGCAAAACAGCAAAACAGCCCCAGCAGCTTTCCACTGAGCCTTCTCAACTGGTGTAGCTAGCTGCTGCATGGAAGTCAGTGATGACATTTTGTCAGTGTTTAGAGACAGGGATTTTAACAAATGAGTGTGCGTGAGGTGCGAGAGGAATCAGAGCAGCTGCCTTTGCGGCTGAGTCAGCAGACGCATTTCCTAGGGAAACTGGGTCTGTACTGCTTGTGTGTGCGGCACATTTACAGACTGCAACTTCAGATGGGAGCAGAATGGCGTCTAGTAAGCCTGCAACCAGTACATGGTTAAGTACTGGTTTGCCATCAGATTTCAGAAATTGCCTACACTTCCAAATTGCCCCAAAATCGTGTACTACCCCAAAAGCGTAACGTGAGTCAGTATAGATAGTCACGGTTTTTGCCTTCTGCAAACGTGCAGGCTTCAGTTAGTGCGATGAGCTCTGCTGCTTGTGCTGAGAGGTGACATGGAAGCGGTCCAGAACGGAGTACAGCAGAATCTGAAACAACAGAAAACCCACCCGATTAGTGCCCCCTTGGTCGCGAAAGGCAGACCCATCAACATACAAAATGAGGTCAGCGTTTGTCAGAGGAACGTCTTTTAAGTCCGGTCTAGGTGTGCACACAATGGAAAGTTCGGTAACACAGTCGTGTTCGTCACCAACTTCAGGCAAAGGCATAAGAGACGCTGGATTCAGAGTGTTACATCGTTTGACATAAACATTAGGCATGTCCAACAGGCAGGTGTGATACCTGAGGTAACGTGCAGCAGAGAAGTGTGATGTTCTCTGTTCACAGAGAATGAGTGAAACAGCATGTGGAACTAACAGGGTCAAAGGTGCATATCCCACAATGTCACGTGAGGAGTTTAGCGCTTTCTCAGCAGCAGCTACAGGATCTAGCTTGGAGGAGAAATAGGCAACAGGCCTCTGTTTTCCTCCATGATCTTGAAGGAGAACTGAGGTCATACACCCATGTCGTTCATCCACTGCCTGAGTGAAAGGTTTGGTGTGATCAGGTAGACTTAGAGTCGGTGGGGATTGGAGAGCCAGCCTTCATATTAATGAAGGCTTCGTCGGCTTTCCGGTGTCCATATAAGGTGATCTGTAGGTTTCAAACCATTGACGTGCGTGATAGTGCGCAGTGGCAACTCGATTGGAGAATAGTTTGGAATAAATGACCTGCAGTATGAACAAAACCCAAAAATGACATCATCTGTCGCTTAGTGACAGGTTTTTGGCAGAGCAGCCAATGATGCAATACGCTTATCTGAAAGCGTTTTCCCCTCTCCTGAAATGACATGACCCAAAAATGTAACTGTTCTTTGTACATATTGGAGTTTTGACAAACTGGCCTTGTGGCCCTCGTCAGCGAGGTGAATTTAGCAAAGCAATAGTGTCAGCTTCACACTGGTCTGCTGTGGGTGCGCAAATCATGAGGTCATCAACATACTGGATGAGAGCAGTGCCTTTTGAAACTTGAAGAGAGGCCAAACTTGTACACAATGCCTGGTTGTACACAGTAGGAGATTCACAGTAGCCTTGACACAAACGTGTGAATGTGTAAGGTTTACCATCATATTCAAATGCAAACCAGAATTGGCTGTCTTTGTGTACAGGGACACTGAAAAATGCATTCGAGAGGTCTATGACAGTAAAAAAATGCTGCAGAGTCTGGAACTTGGGAAAGAATCAGATAAGGATTTGGGACGAGCGGCGCTCGGGCATGCACAGCTGCATTCACAGCTCGTAAATCCTGGACAAATCTCCACTCTTCAGGAGGTTTGTCTCTGATCTTTTTGACAGGAAACACTGGAGTGCGGACCGGAATCGTTACACGGAATAATGACCCCTTGTTTAAGCAGAGAGGTAAACACTGGCCGAATGCCATCAACAGCTTCACGTTTCAATGGGTACTGGGGTTTGGACGGAACGTGGACATTAAACCTACGTCATATCTGTGAGCTGCCCAGAGTGAGTATGGCACATCTGAAAGCGCGGCAGGAAGCTCAGAAATATGACTGAAAAATGAGAATTACCCATAAAGGTGAAACAAAATGGCATCACCAACGTCATCCTCCTCAACCAACAGCAATGTGTGCAGAACGGCTACGTTCGTGCAGATTTTCATCTTATACATGTCACGTGACATAGAGTACATGACATATTCTGTGTGTGTAGGTGCCCAATCAGTGACTGACTCCCAATCTTTAACGATTGGACCCAAATCCCTCTATCTATCAGTGGGGCCCCTGGCTAGTGAAATGTGTGGACCGCCCCTGGGATTTGACACAGCTTGTGTTGTGGTGTGTGTGGGTGTGAGTGTATCAGGAACCAGCTCTGCGCAGCAAACTCCCCTTTACATAGTTCTAAGCATGAGCTCATCATTCACACATTTTAACAGAAAACTCTCATCATAGCATTTACACGGATCATCAACAACGTTAGCAATACAATGCAAATAAGAAGTCTCCATGAACACAGCAGGTGGAAAAACACGTTGATCAGTCAAACGCAACAATTCCTGAGAATCAGGATATGTCAGCAGCCATTGATACACATTCACCAGTTCTTTATCATCAAATGCTAGTTTTTTTTTTGAACAATCGTAGGAGATGGCTGTCGGACTTTAAAACCCTCATTTGTGGAAAAATGAGGTCCAAGCCGAACCGGAGAATCAGATCTCTGCCCAGTAAATTTATTGGGCAGAACAGATGATAAAGGAAAACTGTTTTTGACTGATGTGGGAAATGGATGACTGTCTATCACCGTTATCTTCACTCTGAAGTGATACGAAAACTTCTCCTTTACAGTTACCCTAGCCGCTCCTATTGAGTGAATAAATCTACCACTAAATTTGCAATCAGGCAAATCTGCCCTTTTTACCACAGAATGTGTTTTCTACATTTTCCAATTTACTCAATGGCATGATGTGTGTGTGTGTTTGTGTTTGTATGTCACTTCCCTGGTTCGATGCTGCTGGCTGAATTTCCGTCTCGCTCGATCGGGCCCCCTCCTCCCCATCTGGTGTCGGTCAGTCTGATTGTGAAAGGCCCCGTCCTTGCTGTCCCCCTCTGCCTCCACTGCCAGTGTTCTGTGAGCAGTCCCAGAATCCAATGTTCAACACTGCCACACTTGAAACACCTTTCGTCTTCTCGTCCTCTGCCTCGGAAAACCTCCTCTGCCTCTCCCTCGGTATTTTGAGCGGCCAGCATTCTGCGTAGCTTGCGCTGTGTCTGTGAGTCCGTTGAGAAAGGCATTACTTTGGTGTCCCCCAAACACCTGCTTGGGCAACAGATTTGTTTATCCCGCTGTTGTCCCCATCTCCTTGGGGCTGATGGGGGTGGACGAGCTTGGAGTTGACGGGGAGTCTGTTGACTGCATGGCTGGGGGCTTGTAGTGGCACTGGAGGTGGTTGAGGTGGGCCAGCCGGATTGCCAGGGTTGTACTCCGGGGGAGGGAAAGGATACCCAGTCGAGGAGAGGTCACCAGCCTGCAATGGAAGGACACACAGATGTCTGGGTTTTACATGGTTTTGGAAATAATTTATTTCCCTTCTTTTCTTCAACCTTAATATTTTCTTTAATGCCCCGAGGCCAACTGCCTTCTTTCAGGGCATTCTGCTTCATCCCCCCAGTATTTTAAACACTTTCTGTGAGTGTCCAGCTTTTTATAAGTCTTTTACTTTACTCTTCTTTTTCTCTCCATTCCAACCTCATGTTCCTTTAATTTATTCTTTAGGTTTTGGATTTTTTATTTTACTAAAAGAACCTCCCTTTGGAAATCCGAACATTTCCGTCCATATTTTTAATTTAGACAGACTGTTTTCACCGTGTTTTGCTCGCATGACATCTACAATTCGACCCTCCGGAGGATGTACCAAGCCCCCGTTCTGCTTTGCCCCCATAGCAAAGTCTTTAAAGTGTTTAACATTTTTAAACACCCCGTGTTTATCAAAACACTCGTTTTCACTCGTCAGTGATATGATATTTGTTTCTCAGTACAAATCACACAAAAAACTGATCGTAATCCACAAGCTACGATTATTCGGATATCCTCACAATATCCTGCCTTCGAGCAGTCCTTCTCATAGATGTCATGGAGTTTGCTTACGTTTACTTTTAAACAATTACTTTAAACAATTTAGACACTGTACATCTCACCGAGTATTTTGAAAGCCTTTTGAGTTCGTTGGATCTCGTGAAGTCAATCGGTTCCACCCCCGGCGCTGGTCCTCTCGTCCCATACGGTTTCTGTCGAGGTAGAGGAGGATCCGAGGATCCTGGGGCGCGACCACCAGCGTCCGTAGGTGTCCCCAATCGAACTTGCAGAGACCCTGCTCGCAGCGCCAATTGTTGTGGAAATCTTAAGCTCAATACTCGGGAGTACAAGTCAGAGTGGTTAAACAAATAAATGGTGAAACAAACAGAGTTGTCTTTCTGGTTAATTTATTTGAAGCTTCAAACAACATAAAAATGCAACACAGAGACACAGGTCTCACAGAGTATGAATAATCTGAGAGAGTGTGCGCAGATGAAATAAAATAGCAAGCTTATATATGATAAGAAAGAGAGGAAAGTTCAGACATCTGTCTTCACAAGGTCTCATTGTTATTAGACCCCTGTCCTTGAGCTGTAGCTAGTGTTCTCAGAACCAGGGACGTTCTTGTTTAGACTTTGTGTGAGTCTCACCCTTCTCTAAACAATCAGCTGTGTGGCCTTGAAAAGAAGAAGACAGCACATCTCAGGAAATGATATAGGTAGACACAGAGAAGGTTATAAGAAGCATTTGGTTTAAGCATATATGTAAAGAGTATGAAATTTCCACTACACAGCTTAGTTGGAATTGGGTCTAACATACACGTTGATGGTTTAGAAGAGAGAATCATTGAATTTAATTGTTCAAGGTTAATGGCTGAAAAGCATTCTAGTTTACTATCTAGTGTAATATTAGAACTTACGTTTCCGGGAGCTGTTGATAACACTATACTGGTCAAAGGCAAGAGGTCATTAATTTTGTTTCTAAGAGTAACAATTTTATCGTTAAAAAAGCACATAAAATCATTACTACTGAGTGCTATGGGAATAGAAGGCTCAATCGAGCTGTGGCTCTCTGTCAGCCTGGCTACAGTGCTGAAAAGAAATCTTGCATTATTCTTATTCTCATCTATTAATGAAGAGTAGTAGGCTGCTCTCGCTTTACGCAGTGCTTTCTTATATTCATTGAGAGTAATATGCCAAATTAAACGAGATTCTTCAAGTTTAGTGGAACGCCATATCCTTTCAAGTTGTCTCGACTTTTGCTTTATTTTGCGGGTTTCGGCATTATGCCATGGAGCTAATCTATGTTGTTTTATTTTCTTCTTTTTCAAAGGAGCAACAGAGTCTAATTTTATTCGCAGCGCATCTGTAGCACTATCAACAACATGATCAATTTGGGGTGGTGTACATTTTGTATAAGTTTCCTCCCCTACATGCAGACATGCTATCGAGTTAAATATTGGTGGAATCTCTTCCTTAAATTTGGCTATAGCACTAACAGATAGGTTTCTGCTGCAGGAGCTTTTGACTAATGCTTTGTAGTCTAGTAACAGTACTTCAAAAGTTACTAAGAAATGGTCGGATAAAGCAGGATTATGCGGTTCGACTAATAGTTGCTCAATTTCAATACCATAAGTCAGAACAAGGTCGAGAGTGTGATTATAGCAGTGGGTTGGTTTATTTACACTCTGACAGAAACCAACAGCATCTAATATAGAGTTAAATGCAACAGTAAGGCTATTTTTATCATCGTCAACATGAATATTAAAGTCACCTACGATAATTACTTTATCTGTTTTAAGTACCAAAGTTGATAAAAACTCAGAGAATTCTGATAAGAATTCTGAATAAGGACCTGGTGCACGGTACACTGTAACAAATAAGATTGGCTGCAAAGTTTTCCAGGTCGGATGCGTAAGACTAAAAACGAGACTTTCAAAGGAGGTATAATTTAATTTTGGTTTAGTATTGATAAGTAAACTTGAGTCAAAGATTGCTGCAACTCCACCTCCTCGGCCCACGCCTCGGGCAATATGAGTATTGATATGGCTGGGTGGAGTGGCCTCATTTATGCTGACATATTCTTCATGTCTCAACCAAGTTTCAGTGAGACAGCATATATCAATATTATAATCTGATATTAAATCATTTACCAATATTGCTTTAGATGCTAGAGATCTTATGTTTAAGAGACCACATTTAATATTCCTGTTTTGTTGCACTGTAGTAGTTGTTACATTTACTTTTATTAGGTTATTATGTATGACACCTCTATTAGGTTTTACCTTTAATTGTCCTTGGGCAGACACACACACCGCTAATATTGGGTATTTTATTGGGTTCGGGATTCCTATGGATGACTGCCTAGGAGAGAGCGCAGAGAAGCGTGTAAGACTGCGACTCCGCCTCCTGGTCTCAACTCCAGTTTGTCATGGATTAAGTCCACAAAGCCCTGAAATGTTTGCCGAAATGAGATCTGCACCTTCCAAAGTAGGATGAATGCCGTCTCTCTTAATCAGACCAGGTTTTCCCCAGAAGGCTGTCCAATTATTTACGAAGCCCACATTGTTTGCTGGGCACCACCAAGACAACCAGCGCTGAAATGATGACATGCGGCTATACATGTCATCATTGATCAGATTGGGGAGGGGACCAGAGAATATTACGGTGTCCGACATTGTTTTAGCATAACTACACACCGACTCCAAATGACTAAAATGGGTAGACGCGCTGCCGCTAGTTCTGTGCTCCATCCGAAGCTCACCAAATGCAACGACAGGGCTTAGCCCACACGAAGTATTGATGGGAAGGGTAATGTTCACAGGATCTAGCCCCCCAGTAACATCCCACAAACTCACTCTTTTGTGGACAGATGATTACATGACTAACTATGTAAAATATCTAACTGACATGTTGAGAAAGTTTCACAGGCAGTTGGCTGACAGGCTCCCCCAGCCTGGAGAGGAGCCCACCCACCCTTTTCAGATTGGTGATGATGTACTAATCAAATCTCTTGAAAAATATGCTTTGTCTCCCAGGAGGAAAGGTCCTTTCCAGGTGTTAATAGTGACCAGAACAGCCCTGAGAGTACAAGGTAGAGCGGAGTGGATTCACGCTTCCAGATGTCGTCTCTCTCCTCTACTGGATGCTGGCGTGTGAAGGCAGTCATCATCATCATCATTCTGGGTCTACTGTACCTGGCCAAGGACGCCCTGCTAGATGAAGCTGTGAAAATCCCAACGACAGGAGGCGAGGGCTCTCGCCCCTCTGAGGGAGAAAATAAGGTGCCCTTATCTGAGAGCACAGACGACTTGACTACTCAGGGTCCAGACCCTGAGGGCAAAACAACACCAACGGGCAAATCAGTGCCTAGCAACAAGGACAGGTTGTATCAGATCACCACACAGACATTCAGTATGGTGCGAGAGACACAAAGAGAGAGAAAAGGAGGAAGAATAAGGAGGATTGTCTCCCTCCCTGAACATAAATCAGAGACTATTTCTTTTAACTGTCCAACTTCAATATGCGACTCATCTAACTGTATTATTGTGTTTCCTGTGTTTTTAGTTTACTCCACGTGGGAGATGTATACAAAGAACCAGTACTGTTGGTTCAGGTTCTCGTCAGAGGTGGTAAGAATAGCTCTCAACACAATTGACAATATGCCCCCAGAACTGTGGTGTAGCACTATAGAACAGTTACAGACACTGATAAAGGATGAGGTAAAATGTACAATGAGGAAACCAGATACCAGGTTCCCAATCCAGGTGTCACTGCATGCACATTTACTGGACCAAATAGCGAAACAAATGTTCTATCCACTCCACGTAAACAATCAGGAGGTGATGTAGATTCTTTACAAAAGGCCTTAATCACTCTTTCTAAACGAACCAAATCTAATTCTGCGATAAGTTTAATGTTAGACTATGCGCATGAACGCAATGTTAGCAACTGTTGGCTGTGCAAAAATATGCCAGAATCCATGCATTCTCCAATGTTTAGCCCAGTTCCTTTCACGAAAGTTGACTACGGTCTAGTGAGCTGGAATGATGTAGCATCCCGAATTAGCGATGAGGCAGATGATTGTTACACTCCTTCCTACCCCATAGACTCTGAGCAACATTTACAGTACGAGGGCTTAGTCTCTCTTATTGTTGATACAGTAAATAAAGATTACCTGCCAGATGGTTTCAAACGATTAATGATGCAAAGACTTATATATGTCAATAAATACATCCACCTAGCTTTTGAATACAGATTCCAATTAGCTCTAGTCCAGACTAATTGTTCAGCTAATTCCACGAGTCCAACATGTACTATGCAATCGCACACCCCATCTTTGTTGGTTGAAGCTTTGGTAACCGTTGTGCCCTGGTTTGGCTCCAGAACAGTGGACTCCGTTAAAGTTAAAATACATGACTGTACGCAGCCAATACCCTTAGGCAAGCCTCCTACACGTGATTGTTCAGTATATGTTCCCCCAGTTGTGGTGCATGAGTGGAAAAATGTGTCTATCTGTTTCCAGAATGAAGCAGGATCTCACACCTCTCCAGATGTGGGACACAGCGACTGTAATACCATAGTGAGGGTAAAATTAGCCAGAATTCCCCTCCCACAGAGAGTGTACTTAGATTGCGGCGACCGGGCCTATGGCTGTGTGCCATATGACATTTTTGATGGCACCTGTTATCTAGCCTACCTAATCCCTTTAATCCGTAAAGTAGAGCCTAATGAGATTGCAGCGATACTTCCCTCTTTACACAGGAACAGCAGGTCCATTACACAAGGACAACAGATAGCTAGCCTATTTTTGCCTTGGTACGGTATTTATGTTACTCAGCAGGAAATAGTGGCACTGTCCAACGTAGTGGAACACCATCTAAATGTATCTAACACAGCGATGTTAGCTGAACACAAAGAATTGCAGGAAGTAAGGACAGTAGCATTACAGAATCGTATGGCGCTGGATCTTCTCCTAGCTGCTCAGGGGGGCACATGTAAGGTAATTGGGTCTGAGTGTTGTTCTTTCATCTCTGACGCTACACCGGAAGTAATGGACATGGCGCAGGATACTGCTAGGGGAATAAAAGAATTGCATGAAACTCATGGATTTACATTAGGGGATTTAAGTGGAACCATTGGATCCTGGGGAGCGGGGTTGGTTAAATTTGTTGTTACTGTTTCAGTGTTTATCTTGGTTGTGCTAATCCTAGTGATCTGTTTGATAACTGTAGTTAAATTAGCCATACGCAGGGTTGCCAAGACCGCCCTCCAAGCCCCACAGAGGCTAGTCGGATATTCAACTGTAGGTGAGACAATGTTAATGTACGACGCCGAGCTTCCAGATCCCTGGGTCTCCATTGCGGTTTCTGCCCAATGGGTACCGCCATTCAGCGATTGATAAAATGATTACAGTTGACACTCAAAATAAAGAACAGATGTTTCGATTTTTCTCTTTTCAGGTTGTTATAATAAATGTCTGACTTTTCCTTTTCAGATTTTGAACAAATGTATTTTAATGAAATATATGTATTACTAAGTGCCTTACTCTTGAATAAAGCGTAATGAAGTAAACGTAAAGTAATGTTAAAGATTGAGGACACTGCAACTTTGCAGGTTACAGATTGATCTATTCATCACTGTGAATTTATACCTTAACTGGGAATTTTAGCTGGATCTCTCATGATTCTGATTTTATACCTCAATTGGATTTCTTATAATCCTAAATTCTAATTGTGTTTTAATAAGTAATTGCCTTGAAGTAAATCTTTGAGATGTAAGGTGATTTAGAATTTGTGTTTGATGAATGAGATTAACTGAGTGATAAATGATAAAAGATCTTATTTTTGAAACATATATTTTGCTATTATATTTTTGTATTTCATGTATGTTTATTATTGTGCTTTTGACAAATGATGCCAAACACTGAGGAGAGATGATTTTTCTATTATGATTGACTGTGTTCAATCATTGTGATTGAAATGTTTTCAATCTTGTTCTACTTTTGATGTAATTGATGTAAGTGGGCCCACACAACTCTGAAGACGCTTATTGATTTAAGTCGTGACTGAAATATTCTTAGACTAATGTTAATTGGTTATCAATAGATTGATAAAAAGAATGGAACTGTCAGAGAATATTTTAATCTGATCACTTGGTATATTGAGTTTCTCAGCGTTCCTGAGAACCTGTCTTAATTACAAATATATGCTTCCCATTAAATCACAATATCCCCTTGCTGCAACTTGAACTGGGACACAGGTCAAAGGTTCATCTTTCTTCCTGTGGAGAATAAATATTGTAGACACAGAGGGGCCGTTGTTCCTGTGTCTGGCATTGATTAGACACAGTTGCAATAGTCCGTCCCTCTCAGATATATAATAGATCTGATTATTTTATTCTCTTCAGAGTTCCGCGTGGTGACTTACACATTACACTGTGATAAACTATGCGAGGCTCTCCGGCCGTATCTACGAACTTTCAATAAATCTCAAGGTGTTTGATTAAACAATGATTCCAGTCTCCATCTTTCCTGCACCGCTCTGAAGTTTCCGTAACAGTATCAGTATCACAGCAGCATCACAGCAGTATCAGTATCACAGCAGTATCACAGCAGTATCAGTATCACAGCAGTATCACAGCAGTATCAGTATCACAGCAGTATCACAGCACCATCACAGCAGTATCACAGGAGTATCACAGCAGCATCACAGCAGCATCACAGCAGCATCACAGCAGTATCAGTATCATAGCAGTATCAGTATCACAGCAGTATCACAGCAGTATCAGTATCACATCAGTATCAGTATCACAGCAGTATCAGTATCACAGCAGTATCAGTATCACAGCAGCATCACAGCAGCATCACAGCAGTATCAGTATCACAGCAGTATCAGTATCACAGCAGTATCAGTATCACAGCAGCATCACAGCAGTTTCACAGCAGTATCACAGCATTATCACAGCAGTATCACAGCAGCATCACAGCAGCATCACAGCAGCATCACAGCAGCATCACAGCAGTTCCACAGCAGTATCAGTATCACAGCAGCATCACAGCAGTTTCACAGCAGTATCAGTATCACAGCAGTATCACAGCAGCATCACAGCAGTATCAGTATCACAGCAGCATCACAGCAGCATCACAGCAGCATCACAGCATCATCACAGCAGTATCAGTATCACAGCAGTATCACAGCAGCATCACAGCAGTATCACAGCAGTATCACAGCAGCATCACAGCAGCATCACAGCAGCATCACAGCAGTATCAGTATCACAGCAGTATCACCGCAGTATCAGTATCACAGCAGTATCAGTATCACAGCAGCATCACAGCAGCATCACAGCAGTATCAGTATTACAGCAGTATCACAGCAGTATCAGTATCACAGCAGTATCAGTATCACAGCAGTATCAGTATCACAGCAGCATCACAGCAGTTTCACAGCAGTATCACAGCAGTATCACAGCAGTATCACAGCAGCATCACAGCAGCATCACAGCAGCATCACAGCAGCATCACAGCAGTTCCACAGCAGTATCAGTATCACAGCAGCATCACAGCAGTTTCACAGCAGTATCAGTATCACAGCAGTATCACAGCAGTATCACAGCAGTATCAGTATCACAGCAGCATCACAGAAGCATCACAGCAGTATCAGTATCACAGCAGCATCACAGCAGCATCACAGCAGCATCACAGCAGCATCACAGCAGTATCAGTATCACAGCAGTATCAGTATCACAGCAGTATCACAGCATTATCAGTATCACAGCAGCATCACAGCAGCATCACAGCAGCATCACAGCAGCATCACAGCAGTATCAGTATCACAGCAGTATCACAGCAGTATCAGTATCACAGCAGTATCAGTATCACAGCAGTATCAGTATCACAGCAGCATCACAGCAGCATCACAGCAGTATCAGTATTACAGCAGTATCACAGCAGTATCAGTATCACAGCAGTATCAGTATCACAGCAGTATCAGTATCACAGCAGCATCACAGCAGTTTCACAGCAGTATCACAGCAGTATCACAGCAGTATCACAGCAGCATCACAGCAGCATCACAGCAGCATCACAGCAGCATCACAGCAGTTCCACAGCAGTATCAGTATCACAGCAGCATCACAGCAGTTTCACAGCAGTATCAGTATCACAGCAGTATCAGTATCACAGCAGCATCACAGCAGCATCACAGCAGCATCACAGCAGCATCACAGCAGTATCACAGCAATATCAGTATCACAGCAGTATCACAGCAGTATCAGTATCACAGCAGCATCACAGCAGCATCACAGCAGTATCACAGCAGCATCACAGCAGCATCACATCAGCATCACAGCAGTTTCACAGCAGTATCAGTATCACAGCAGTATCAGTATCACAGCAGTATCACAGCAGTATCAGTATCACAGCAGCATCACAGCAGCATGACAGCAGCATCACAGCAGCATCACAGCAGCATCACAGCACCATCACAGCAGTTTCACAGCAGTATCAGTATCACAGCAGTATCAGTATCACAGCCGTATCACAGCAGTATCAGTATCACAGCATTATCAGTATCACAGCAGTATCAGTATCACAGCAGCATCACAGCAGTTTCACATCAGTATCACAGCAGCATCACAGCAGCATCACAGCAGCATCACAGCAGTATCACAGCAGTATCAGTATCACAGCAGCATCACAGAAGCATCACAGCAGTATCAGTATCACGGCAGTATCACAGCAGCATCACAGCAGTAACACAGCAGCATCACAGCAGCATCACAGCAGCATCACAGCAGCATCACAGCAGCATCACAGCAGTATCAGTATCACAGCAGTATCAGTATCACAGCAGTATCACAGCAGTATCAGTATCACAGCAGTATCACAGCAGTATCACAGCAGCATCACTGCAGCATCACAGCGGCTTCACAGCAGCATCACAGCAGCATCACAGCAGCATCACAGCAGTTCCACAGCAGTATCAGTATCACAGCAGCATCACAGCAGTTTCACAGCAGTAGCAGTATCACAGCAGTATCACAGCAGTATCAGTATCACAGCAGTATCACAGCAGTATCAGTATCACAGCAGCATCACAGCAGCATCACATCAGCATCACAGCAGTATCACAGCAGTATCACAGCAGTATAAGTATCACAGCAGTATCAGTATCACAGCAGTATCACAGCAGTATCAGTATCACAGCAGCATCACAGCAGCATCACAGCAGAATCACAGCAGCATCACAGCAGCATCACAGCAGTTTCAAAGCAGTATCAGTATCACAGCAGCATCACAGCAGTTTCACAGCAGTATCAGTATCACAGCAGTATCACAGCAGTATCAGTATCACAGCAGTATCAGTATCACAGCAGTATCACAGCAGTATCACAGCAGTATCAGTATCACAGCAGTATCACAGCAGCATCACAGCAGTATCACAGCAGTATCACAGCAGTATCAGTATCACAGCAGTATCAGTATCACAGCAGTATCACAGCAGTATCAGTATCACAGCAGTATCAGTATCACAGCAGCATCACAGCAGTATCAGTATCACAGCAGTATCAGTATCACAGCAGTATCACAGCAGTATCAGTATCACAGCAGTATCAGTATCACAGCAGCATCACAGCAGTTTCACAGCAGTATCACAGCAGTATCACAGCAGTATAAAAGCAGCATCACATCAGCATCATAGCAGCATCACAGCAGCATCACAGCAGCATCACAGCAGTTCCACAGCAGTATCAGTATCACAGCAGCATCACAGCAGTTTCACAGCAGTATCAGTATCACAGCAGTATCACAGCAGTATCAGTATCACAGCAGCATCACAGCAGCATCACAGCAGTATCACAGCAGTATTGTCCGGCAGTGGCTCAGTCAGTAGGGGCTTGGACTGGGAACTGTAGGGTCGCCGGTTCAAGTCCCCGACCAGACCTAAAAATATGGAGTGTGGACTTCTACTTGGAGAGGTCCCAGTTCACCTCCTGCCCTGCCGTGGTGCCCTTGAGCAAGGCACCGGACATCCCCCTTCCCCCCCTCACTCCCATTGCTCAGGGACTACGGATGGAAATTAGCTCAAAGCTATAATCCGGCATATTTACACTGGAAACATAACCTGTCTAAAGTGTTCATTAATGTGCATTGTCCCTCATCAAATAAACGATTAAATAAATAAATAAGTATCAGTATCACAGCAGCATCACAGCAGCATCGCAGCATCACAGCAGTTTCACAGCAGTATCAGTATCACAGCAGCATCACAGCAGTATCAGTATCACAGCAGCATCACAGCAGTAGCAGCATCACAGCAGTATCAGTATCACAGCAGTTTCACAGCAGTATCAGCATCACAGCAGTTTCACAGCAGTATCAGCATCACAGCAGCATCACAGCAGTATCAGTATCACAGCAGTATCACATCAGTATCAGTATCACAGCAGTATCAGTATCACAGCAGCATCACAGCAGTATGAGTATCACAGCAGTATCAGTATCACAGCAGTATCACAGCAGTATCACAGCAGTATCACAGCAGTATCAGTATCACAGCAGCATCACAGCAGCAGCAGCATCACAGCAGCATCACAGCAGTTTCACAGCAGTATCAGTATCACAGCAGCATCACAGCAGTTTCACAGCAGTATCAGTATCACAGCAGTATCACAGCAGTATCACAGCAGTATCAGTATCACAGCAGTATCACAGCAGCATCACAGCAGTATCAGCATCACAGCAGCATCACAGCAGTTTCACAGCAGTAGCAGTATCACAGCAGTATCACAGCAGTATCAGTATCACAGCAGTATCACAGCAGCATCACAGCAGCATCACATCAGCATCACAGCAGTATCACAGCAGTATAAGTATCACAGCAGTATCAGTATCACAGCAGTATCACAGCAGTATCAGTATCACAGCAGCATCACAGCAGCATCACAGCAGAATCACAGCAGCATCACAGCAGCATCACAGCAGTTTCAAAGCAGTATCAGTGTCACAGCAGCATCACAGCAGTTTCACAGCAGTATCAGTATCACAGCAGTATCACAGCAGTATCACAGCAGTATCAGTATCACAGCAGCATCACAGCAGCATCACAGCAGTATCACAGCAGTATCAGTATCACAGCAGTATCAGTATCACAGCAGTATCACAGCAGTATCAGTATCACAGCAGTATCAGTATCACAGCAGCATCACAGCAGTATCAGTATCACAGCAGCATCACAGCAGTATGAGTATCACAGCAGTATCAGTATCACAGCAGCATCACAGCAGCATCAGTATCACAGCAGCATCACAGCAGCATCACAGCAGCATCACAGCAGTTTCACAGCAGTATCAGTATCACAGCAGCATCACAGCAGTTTCACAGCAGTATCAGTATCACAGCAGTATCAGTATCACAGCAGTATCACAGCAGTATCAATATCACAGCAGTATCAGTATCACAGCAGTATCACAGCAGTATCACAGCAGTATCACAGCAGTATCAGTATCACAGCAGTATCACAGCAGCATCACAGCAGCATCACAGCAGCATCACAGCAGTATCAGCATCACAGCAGCATCACAGCAGTTCCACAGCAGTATCAGTATCACAGCAGCATCACAGCAGTTTCACAGCAGTAGCAGTATCACAGCAGTATCACAGCAGTATCAGTATCACAGCAGTATCACAGCAGTATCAGTATCACAGCAGCATCACAGCAGCATCACATCAGCATCACAGCAGTATCACAGCAGTATCACAGCAGTATAAGTATCACAGCAGTATCAGTATCACAGCAGTATCACAGCAGTATCAGTATCACAGCAGCATCACAGCAGCATCACAGCAGAATCACAGCAGCATCACAGCAGCATCACAGCAGTTTCAAAGCAGTATCAGTATCACAGCAGCATCACAGCAGTTTCACAGCAGTATCAGTATCACAGCAGTATCACAGCAGTATCACAGCAGTATCAGTATCACAGCAGTATCACAGCAGCATCACAGCAGCATCACAGCAGCATCACAGCAGTATCACAGCAGTATCAGTATCACAGCAGTATCAGTATCACAGCAGTATCACAGCAGTATCAGTATCACAGCAGTATCAGTATCACAGCAGCATCACAGCAGTATCAGTATCACAGCAGTATCACAGCAGCATCACAGCAGCATCACAGCAGCATCACAGCAGTATCACAGCAGTATCAGTATCACAGCAGTATCAGTATCACAGCAGTATCACAGCAGTATCAGTATCACAGCAGTATCAGTATCACAGCAGCATCACAGCAGTATCAGTATCACAGCAGTATCAGTATCACAGCAGTATCACAGCAGTATCAGTATCACAGCAGTATCAGTATCACAGCAGCATCACAGCAGTTTCACAGCAGTATCACAGCAGTATCACAGCAGTATCAAAGCAGCATCACAGCAGCATCATAGCAGCATCACAGCAGCATCACAGCAGCATCACAGCAGTTCCACAGCAGTATCAGTATCACAGCAGCATCACAGCAGTTTCACAGCAGTATCAGTATCACAGCAGTATCACAGCAGTATCAGTATCACAGCAGCATCACAGCAGCATCACAGCAGCATCACAGCAGTATCACAGCAGTATCAGTATCACAGCAGCATCACAGAAGCATCACAGCAGTATCAGTATCACAGCAGCATCACAGCAGCATCACAATAGCATCACAGCAGTATCAGTATCACAGCAGTATCAGTATCACAGCAGTATCACAGCAGTATCAGTATCACAGCAGCATCACAGCAGCATCACAGCAGCATCACAGCAGTTTCACAGCAGTATCAGTATCACAGCAGTATCAGTATCACAGCAGTATCACAGCAGTATCAGTATCACAGCAGCATCACAGCAGCATCACAGCAGCATCACAGCAGCATCACAGCACCATCACAGCAGTTTCACAGCAGTATCAGTATCACAGCAGCATCACAGCAGTTTCACAGCAGTATCAGTATCACAGCAGTATCACAGCAGTATCAGTATCACAGCAGTATCACAGCAGTATCAGTATCACAGCAGTATCACAGCACCATCACAGCAGTATCACAGCAGTATCACAGCAGCATCACAGCAGCATCACAGCAGCATCACAGCAGTATCAGTATCACAGCAGTATCAGTATCACAGCAGTATCACAGCAGTATCAGTATCACATCAGTATCAGTATCACAGCAGTATCAGTATCACAGCAGTATCAGTATCACAGCAGCATCACAGCAGCATCACAGCAGTATCAGTATCACAGCAGTATCAGTATCACAGCAGTATCACAGCAGTATCAGTATCACAGCAGTATCAGTATCACAGCAGCATCACAGCAGTTTCACAGCAGTATCACAGCAGTATCACAGCAGTATCACAGCAGCATCACAGCAGCATCACAGCAGCATCACAGCAGCATCACAGCAGTATCAGTATCACAGCAGCATCACAGCAGTTTCACAGCAGTATCAGTATCACAGCAGTATCACAGCAGTATCAGTATCACAGCAGCATCACAGCAGCATCACAGCAGCATCACAGCAGCATCACAACAGTATCACAGCAGTATCAGTATCACAGCAGCATCACAGAAGCATCACAGCAGTATCAGTATCACAGCAGCATCACAGCAGTATCAGTATCACAGCAGTATCAGTATCACAGCAGTATCACAGCAGTATCAGTATCACAGCAGTATCAGTATCACAGCAGTATCACAGCAGTATCAGTATCACAGCAGTATCACAGCAGCATCACAGCAGTATCAAAGCAGCATCACAGCAGCATCACAGCAGCATCACAGCAGTATCAGTATCACAGCAGTATCAGTATCACAGCAGTATCAGTATCACAGCAGCATCACAGCAGCATCACAGCAGTATGAGTATCACAGCAGTATCAGTATCACAGCAGTATCACAGCAGTATCACAGCAGTATCAGTATCACAGCAGTATCAGTATCACAGCAGTATCAGTATCACAGCAGCATCACAGCAGCATCACAGCAGTATGAGTATCACAGCAGTATCAGTATCACAGCAGTATCACAGCAGTATCAGTATCAAAGCAGTATCAGTATCACAGCAGTATCAGTATCACAGCAGCATCACAGCAGTTTCACAGCAGTATCACAGCAGTATCACAGCAGTATCACAGCAGCATCACAGCAGCATCACAGCAGCATCACAGCAGCATCACAGCAGCATCAAAGCAGTTCCACAGCAGTAGCAGTATCACAGCAGCATCACAGCAGTTTCACAGCAGTATCAGTGTCACAGCTGTATCACAGCAGTATCAGTATCACATCAGAATCACAGCAGCATCACAGCAGCATCACAGCAGCATCACAGCAGTATCACAGCAGTATCAGTATCACAGCAGCATCACAGCAGCATCACAGCAGTATCACAGCAGTATAAGTATCACAGCAGTATCAGTATCACAGCAGTATCACAGCAGTATCAGTATCACAGCAGCATCACAGCAGCATCACAGCAGCATCACAGCAGTTTCACAGCAGTATCAGTATCACAGCAGCATCACAGCAGTTTCACAGCAGTATCAGTATCACAGCAGTATCACAGCAGTATCAATATCACAGCAGTATCAGTATCACAGCAGTATCACAGCAGTATCACAGCAGTATCACAGCAGTATCAGTATCACAGCAGTATCACAGCAGCATCACAGCAGCATCACAGCAGCATCACAGCAGTATCAGTATCACAGCAGTATCAGTATCACAGCAGTATCACAGCAGTATCAGTATCACAGCAGTATCAGTATCACAGCAGTATCAGTATCACAGCAGCATCACAGCAGTATCAGTATCACAGCAGTATCACAGCAGTATCAGTATCACAGCAGTATCAGTATCACAGCAGCATCACAGCAGTTTCACAGCAGTATCACAGCAGTATCACAGCAGTATCACAGCAGTATCACAGCAGCATCACAGCAGCATCACAAAGGGTATGTCCTCTATTCCATTCCACTGTTCTAGAGGAAGGGTTGATGGGGGGGTCCAGACGACACTGAAGAGTCGCTGATCCTCCCTCCACGGCCTCGACAGGCTGAGAGGGAAGACATGCAAGAGGCAGTGCTGCAGAGAAGAACATTTGGACAGTTTTAGAGCCTTTAAAGAAAATACTTAGTTTTAAAGGTCCCCTATTTTACTGTTTTTCATCAATATATCACAGGTCTCAGATATGTCCAGAACATGTCTCCGATTGGCTGAAACACCAAACAGATCATTGCAGCATTACCCATAATCCCCTCTGTTTCAGCCCTGTTTCCAAAGTGCTGATTCTCTGTCTGTTACTTTAGATGAAAATAAGGAGCCCCTCCCCACGCCCCTCTGAGAGACATTTGGTTACAAAGAACTCAATGGTGCTCTAGGAGGAGATTCAGGTGATAAGGGGGGGGGGGGGGGTTACCTTGGTTGCTGATTGGCTAATGGTTACTCAAGCCAAAACAATGTTATGACATCATAAAGTGGCCAAAATCTGATCAGCTCATTTTCAGACAGGTTTTTATAGAAATGGATCAGGACAAAAACAGAGAGAATCTTTGTTCCTGAAACTTTCAGAGTCTCTTTCCACAGAGGGGACACATGTTGATGTAGAAGAGACATGAAGAAGAGGGGACACATGTTGATATAGAAGAGACATGAAGAAGAGGGGACACATGTTGATGTAGAAGAGACATGACGAAGAGGGGACACATGTTGATGTAGGAGAGACATGAAGAAGAGGGGACACATGTTGATGTAGAAGAAACATGAAGAAGAGGGGACACATGTTGACGTAGAAGAGACATGAAGAAGAGGGGACACATGTTGATGTAGAAGAGACATGAAGAAGAGGGGACACATGTTGATGTAGAAGAGACATGAAGAAGAGGGGACACATGTTGATGTAGAAGAGACATGAAGAAGAGGGGACACATGTTGATGTAGGAGAGACATGAAGAAGAGGGGACACATGTTGATGTAGAAGAGACATGAAGAAGAGGGGACACATGTTGATGTAGAAGAGACATGAAGAAGAGGGGACACATGTTGATGTAGAAGAGACATGAAGAAGAGGGGACACATGTTGATGTAGAAGAGACATGAAGAAGAGGGGACACATGTTGATGTAGGAGAGACATGAAGAAGAGGGGACACATGTTGATGTAGAAGAGACATGAAGAAGAGGGGACACATGTTGATGTAGAAGAGACATGAAGAAGAGGGGACACATGTTGATGTAGAAGAGACATGAAGAAGAGGGGACACATGTTGATGTAGAAGAGACATGAAGAAGAGGGGACACATGTTTCTTATTGACCTTTCTTACCAGCAGAGGCCGCTGAGCATCGATCTGACCTCAGTTTGAAACTTATTAGACTAAACTCAGCTTAGAGAAAAGAGCCTATCTCTGCTCTAACAGCTCTCTGGCTCTCAGGTGTTATCTTTTATATTTTTAACTACAATCTGCTCCTTGAATAGCAATTCAACATAGAAAGTAACTTGGTAGCATACATTTCCTTACTGTGCTTAAGAACACTTCCAATATATATTGTACTGTATATGTATACAGCCTATGGTAGCCTACTTTACCTGAGTACTTCTGCTATACCTCTAGTCCACTTCATATGAGACGTAATGTACTTTTTACTCCTCTTCATTCAGCTTTGCTTTAAAGACAGATTTACTGTATTACATTTTACACAATCTCAAGCATCTGAATGTCATCTGGTAACATCCCAATAAATAATTCCACACACACACACCTGTCTGAGTAAATGTGCTGCTGCTAAAACGATGAAAGCACTTCAATGAAACCTAATCTGGATCCAGATCATGCTGGCCAAAGTAATAACATATATTCTAGATGTAATGGGCACTGACAGTGAAGCGAGAATAAAGAATCACACAACCTCTGAAATTAATAATCCGCTCTGGTTTTTGTGAGAATTTTGAACAGGTAAAAAAAACACTTACTTCAGTCAAAGCATCCTGATATAAAAGTATGATTTTCCCTCTAATGCAGTGGTTCCCAACCTTTTTTCCCCAAGAGCCCCCCCAAATGACTCCTGTTGGAAGTTGCGCCCCCCCCCCCCCCCCCACACACACACACATTGGGGGGGGGGGCGCAACAGCGGTAATTAAGTTTAAAAGTCTCAAAAATGCTACAACTACTGTCACAAACTGGATGAATGTGAAGTGTTTTGTTAAAGGAGGATGAAAGCGTAATTAAGGAGCACTATTGGAGTGACTTTGATGGCTATTGGACTCAGGATTCATTCATTTGGATTCCCGCTGTATGGAGAAATTAAAGGACGGCGCGGAAGTGGAAACAATTCACAAAGGGATTAATCTGTTTAAAACACACGCTCAAAGAAAGCAGGATTTTGCCGATGTGTTTATGTGGATTCAAAAGTCGTAAATAATCTACAAAATGGAGGAGACCGATCTGATCGGAGCAACTGACAAATAATCCAACTGAAACCGGAATGGACAATGACTATGTTTTAAAAATGCGCTTATCCAGACAAGCCCGGTTTGGACACTTTACGGGCAGAAGAAACATTTCTATTAAAGAAAAAATTATACATTTCTGTCTTTTGATGCCATATCAAACCTCCCATTTCTAGGTAAAATCATTGAAAAAGTTGTTTTTCAACAGTTGAGTAATTTCTTGCATTTAAATAACTGTTTGGATGTGTTCCAGTCAGGCTTTCGTCCAAACCACAGCACTGAGACTGCTCTTGTAAAGGTCTTTAATGACATCCACTTAAACACAGACAGTGGCAGAACTTCAGTGTTAGTATTATTAGATCTCAGTGCAGCGTTTGACACTGTTGACCACAACATATTACTAGACCGACTGGAAAACTGGGTGGGACTTTCGGAAACAGTTCTAAATTGGTTTGAATCCTACTTAAAGGACAGAAACAACTTTGTTTCTATAGGTAAATACACATCTGAGTTGACAAATATGACATGTGGGGTACCTCAAGGCTCCATCTTGGGGCCTCTTCTCTTTAACGTCTACATGCTACCACTGGCTCAGATAATGAAGAACAACAAAATAAGTTACCATAGCTATGCGGATGACACACAAATTTATGTAACAATTTCACCAGGAGACTATGCTCCAATTCAAACACTGAGTAAGTGCATTGAACAAATCAATGACTGGATGTGTCAGAACTTTCTCCAATTAAACAAAGATAAAACTGAGGTAATGGTTTTTGGAGCCAAGGCAGAACGTTTAAAAGTTAGCGCTGAGCTTCAGTCTGCAATGTTCAAAACAACAGATAAAGCCAGAAATCTAGGTGTAGTCATGGACTCTGACCTGAGTTTCAACAGTCATATTAAAACAGTTACTAAATCAGCCTACTATCACCTAAAGAATATATCTAGGGTTAAAAGACTAATGTCACAGCAGGATTTGGAAAAACTTGTCCATGCTTTTATCTTCAGTAGACTCGACTACTGTAACGGTGTCTTCACAGGTCTCACTAAAAAATCTATTAGAAAGCTGCAGCTGGTTCAGAACGCCGCTGCTCGAGTCCTCACTAACACTAAGAAAGTGGATCACATCACTCCTGTTCTGAAGTCTTTACACTGGCTTCCTGTGTGTCAAAGAATAGATTTCAAAATACTGCTGCTGGTTTATAAAGCACTGAATGGTTTAGGCCCAAAATACATTTCTGACCTCCTGCTAAATTATGAACCATCCAGATCTCTCAGGTCTTCAGGGACTGGTCAGCTTTCTGTCCCCAGAGTCAGAACTAAACATGGAGAAGCAGCGTTTAGTTATTATGCTCCAAATATCTGGAACAAACTCCCAGAAACCTGCAGGTCCGCTGCAACTCTGACTACTTTTAAATCCAGGCTGAAGACTTTGCTTTTTGTCGCTGCTTTTAATTGAACTATTCACATCTTAGACTGCACTGTAACTTTTATTCATGTATCTTTTTTTTTTTTTTTCTTTTAATGTTTATTTTATTTGCTTTTCTTTTTAATGACTGATTTTAAATGCCATTTTCTTAAATGTCTTTCATTTTTTGTAAAGCACTTTGAATTGCCTTGTGTTGAAAAGTGCTATATAAATAAACTTGCCTTGCCTTGCCTTGCCTTTAATACTAACTTGAATTTTTATTAAAATTAATTAGTCAATTATTTTTTATATTTTATTGTAATGTAGAGACAAGGCTTTTAGTGACATTCATGTATTGCCTTACTACGGAGCCCTGGAGGGTTCATTGAGTGAAAAATAAATAAAACGTGGCCACGTTTTACTTTCTCGTGCGCACGCTTTAGTAACTTGTGCGCACGCTTTGGTAACTCGTGCGCACGAGTTACTAAAGCCGCTTGACTGAATACACAACAAACCATGAAGAAAGAGTTTTATCTGCTTCGCTGCCAGCTGCTCCCCCCGGACCCGAAACGCGTATAGCCTGTACTTCAACATCAACGAAAGTGCTCAATATGTTGTATTGATCCAATAAACTAACACAAACTAACTGTATCACTATAACATGATGACGATGATGGTGATAAAGAATACATCTAACGCTCCGCCGTTCATTATAAAAAAACAGCATTAAACAAACCGTCATGCTCTTACTTTGAAATCATGCAGAAATGTCGTCATCAGCAGGCAATCACGTGGTTTCCGAAAATCACTGAGTGACACGAGTAGATTTTAGCCGAGAGCGGCGGAAAATATGTCTCAAAATTCCGTGTGTGGAAAAAGACGATCCACGAGCAGAAATGAGAGATCCGCGAGCAGAGATTTGAGATCCACGAGCAGAGATTTGAGATCCACGAGCAGAGATTTGAGATCCACGAGCAGAGATTTGAGATCCACGAGCAGAGAGTTGAGATCCACGAGCAGAGATTTGAGATCCACGAGCAGAGATTTGAGATCCACGAGCAGAGAGTTGAGATCCACAAGCAGAGAGTTGAGATCCACGAGCGGAGTGTTGAGATCCACGAGCGGAGATGTGAGATCCACGAGCGGAGATGTGAGATCCACGAGCAGAGATTTGAAATCCACGAGCAGAGAGTTGAGATCCACGAGCAGAGATTTGAGATCCACGAGCAGAGATTTGAGATCCACGAGCAGAGAGTTGAGATCCACGAGCAGAGATGTGAGATCCACGAGCAGAGATGTGAGATCCACGAGCAGAGATTTGAGATCCACGAGCAGAGAGTTGAGATCCACGAGCGGAGATTTGAGATCCACGAGCGGAGAGTTGAGATCCACGAGCAGAGATTTGAGATCCACGAGCAGAGAGTTGAGATCCACGAGCAGAGAGTTGAGATCCACGAGCGGAGTGTTGAGATCCACGAGCGGAGATGTGAGATCCACGAGCGGAGAGTTGAGATCCACGAGCAGAGATTTGAGATCCACGAGCAGAGATTTGAGATCCACGAGCAGAGAGTTGAGATCCACAAGCAGAGAGTTGAGATCCACGAGCGGAGTGTTGAGATCCACGAGCGGAGATGTGAGATCCACGAGCGGAGATGTGAGATCCACAAGCAGAGAGTTGAGATCCACGAGCGGAGATGTGAGATCCACGAGCAGAGAGTTGAGATCCACGAGCGGAGATGTGAGATCCACGAGCAGAGATTAGAGATCCACGAGCAGAGATTAGAGATCCACGAGCGGAGAGTTGAGATCCACGAGCGGAGAGTTGAGATCCACGAGCAGAGAGTTGAGATCCACGAGCGGAGATGTGAGATCCACGAGCAGAGAGTTGAGATCCACGAGCAGAGAGTTGAGATCCACGAGTAGAGATTAGAGATCCACGAGTAGAGATTAGAGATCCACGAGCAGAGATTAGAGATCCACGAGCAGAGATTAGAGATCCACGAGTAGAGATTTGAGATCCACGAGCAGAGAGTTGAGATCCACGAGCAGAGAGTTGAGATCCACGAGCAGAGAGTTGAGATCCACGAGCAGAGATGTGAGATCCACGAGCAGAGAGTTGAGATCCACGAGCAGAGAGTTGAGATCCACGAGCAGAGAGTTGAGATCCACGAGCAGAGAGTTGAGATCCACGAGCAGAGAGTTGAGATCCACGAGCAGAGAGTTGAGATCCACGAGCAGAGATTTGAGATCCACGAGCAGAGAGTTGAGATCCACGAGCAGAGATGTGAGATCCACGAGCAGAGAGTTGAGATCCACGAGCAGAGAGTTGAGATCCACGAGCAGAGAGTTGAGATCCACGAGCAGAGAGTTGAGATCCACGAGCAGAGATGTGAGATCCACGAGCATAGATGCTCATAGATCACGTAATGACATCATGCCCATAGATCACGTAATGACATCATGCCCATAGATCACGTAATGACATCATGCCCATAGATCACGTAATGACATCATGCTCATAGATCACGTAATGACATCATGCCCATAGATCACGTAATGACATCATGCCCATAGATCACGTAATGACATCATGCCCATAGATCACGTAATGACATCATGCCCATAGATCACGTAATGACATCATGCCCATAGATCACGTAATGACATCATGCTCATAGATCACGTAATGACATCATGCTCATAGATCACGTAATGACATCATGCCCATAGATCACGTAATGACATCATGCCCATAGATCACGTAATGACATCATGCCCATAGATCACGTAATGACATCATGCCCATAGATCACGTAATGACATCATGCCCATAGATCACGTAATGACATCATGCTCATAGATCACGTAATGACATCATGCCCATAGATCACGTAATGACATCATGCCCATAGATCACGTAATGACATCATGCTCATAGATCACGTAATGACATCATGCTCATAGATCACGTAATGACATCATGCCCATAGATCACGTAATGACATCATGCCCATAGATCACGTAATGACATCATGCTCATAGATCACGTAATGACATCATGCCCATAGATCACGTAATGACATCATGCCCATAGATCACGTAATGACATCATGCCCATAGATCACGTAATGACATCATGCCCATAGATCACGTAATGACATCATGCTCATAGATCACGTAATGACATCATGCCCATAGATCACGTAATGACATCATGCCCATAGATCACGTAATGACATCATGCCCATAGATCACGTAATGACATCATGCTCATAGATCACGTAATGACATCATGCCCATAGATCACGTAATGACATCATGCCCATAGATCACGTAATGACATCATGCTCATAGATCACGTAATGACATAATGCTCATAGATCACGTAATGACATCATGCTCATAGATCACGTAATGACATCATGCCCATAGATCACGTAATGACATCATGCCCATAGATCACGTAATGACATCATGCCCATAGATCACGTAATGACATCATGCTCATAGATCACGTAATGACATCATGCTCATAGATCACGTAATGACATCATGCTCATAGATCACGTAATGACATCATGCTCATAGATCACGTAATGACATCATGCTCATAGATCACGTAATGACATCATGCCCATAGATCACGTAATGACATCATGCTCATAGATCACGTAATGACATCATGCCCATAGATCACGTGATGACATCATGCCCATCGATCACGTAATGACATCATGCCCATAGATCACGTAATGACATCATGCCCATAGATCACGTAATGACATCATGCTCATAGATCACGTAATGACATCATGCCCATAGATCACGTAATGACATCATGCTCATAGATCACGTAATGACTATCATGCTCATAGATCACGTAATGACATCATGCTCATAGATCACGTAATGACATCATGCTCATAGATCACGTAATGACATCATGCGCATAGATCACGTAATGACATCATGCTCATAGATCACGTAATGACATCATGCTCATAGATCACGTAATGACATCATGCCCATAGATCACGTAATGACATCATGCTCATAGGTCACGTAATGACATCATGCTCATAGATCACGTAATGACATCATGCCCATAGATCACGTAATGACATCATGCCCATAGATCACGTAATGACATCATGCCCATAGATCACGTAATGACATCATGCCCATAGATCACGTAATGACATCATGCTCATAGATCACGTAATGACATCATGCCCATAGATCACGTAATGACATCATGCTCATAGATCACGTAATGACATCATGCCCATAGATCACGTAATGACATCATGCCCATAGATCACGTAATGACATCATGCTCCATAGATCACGTAATGACATCATGCTCATAGATCACGTAATGACATCATGCTCATAGATCACGTAATGACATCATGCTCATAGATCACGTAATGACATCATGCTCATAGATCACGTAATGACATCATGCTCATAGATCACGTAATGACATCATGCTCATAGATCTACGTAATGACATCATGCCCATAGATCACGTAATGACATCATGCCCATAGATCACGTAATGACATCATGCCCATAGATCACGTAATGACATCATGCTCATAGATCACGTAATGACATCATGCTCATAGATCACGTAATGACATCATGCCCATAGATCACGTAATGACATCATGCTCATAGATCACGTAATGACATCATGCTCATAGATCACGTAATGACATCATGCCCATAGATCACGTAATGACATCATGCCCATAGATCACGTAATGACATCATGCTCATAGATCACGTAATGACATCATGCCCATAGATCACGTAATGACATCATGCTCATAGATCACGTAATGACATCATGCTCATAGATCACGTAATGACATCATGCCCATAGATCACGTAATGACATCATGCCCATAGATCACGTAATGACATCATGCCTCATAGATCACGTAATGACATCATGCTCATAGATCACGTAATGACATCATGCTCATAGATCACGTAATGACATCATGCTCATAGATCACGTAATGACATCATGCTCATAGATCACGTAATGACATCATGCCATAAGATCACGTAATGACATCATGCCCATAGATCACGTAATGACATCATGCCCATAGATCACGTAATGACATCATGCCTCATAGATCACGTAATGACATCATGCTCATAGATCACGTAATGACATCATGCTCATAGATCACGTAATGACATCATGCTCATAGATCACGTAATGACATCATGCCCATAGATCACGTAATGACATCATGCCCATAGATCACGTAATGACATCATGCTCATAGATCACGTAATGACATCATGCCCATAGATCACGTAATGACATCATGCTCATAGATCACGTAATGACATCATGCTCATAGATCACGTAATGACATCATGCTCATAGATCACGTAATGACATCATGCTCATAGATCAACGTAATGACATCATGCTCATAGATCACGTAATGACATCATGCTCATAGATCACGTAATGCACATCATGCTCATAGATCACGTAATGACATCATGCCCATAGATCACGTAATGACATCAGAATCTCATAGATCACGTAATGACATCATGCTCATAGATCACGTAATGACATCATGCTCATAGATCACGTAATGACATCATGCCTCATAGATCACGTAATGACATCATGCCCATAGATCACGTAATGACATCATGCCCATAGATCACGTAATGACATCATGCCCATAGATCACGTAATGACATCATGCCCATAGATCACGTAATGACATCATGCTCATAGATCACGTAATGACATCATGCCCATAGATCACGTAATGACATCATGCCCATAGATCACGTAATGACATCATGCCCATAGATCACGTAATGACATCATGCTCATAGATCACGTAATGACATCATGCTCATAGATCACGTAATGACATCATGCCCATAGATCACGTAATGACATCATGCCCATAGATCACGTAATGACATCATGCTCATAGATCACGTAATGACATCATGCTCCATAGATCACGTAATTGACATCATGCTCATAGATCACGTAATGACATCATGCTCATAGATCACGTAATGACATCATGCTCATAGATCACGTAATGACATTCATGCCCATAGATCACGTAATGACATCATGCCCATAGATCACGTAATGACATCATGCTCATAGATCACGTAATGACATCATGCTCATAGATCACGTAATGACATCATGCTCATAGATCAAGTAATGACATCATGCTCATAGGTCACGTAATGACATCATGCCCATAGATCACGTAATGACATCATGCTCATAGATCACGTAATGACATCATGCTCATAGATCACGTAATGACATCATGCCCATAGATCACGTAATGACATCATGCTCATAGGTCACGTAATGACATCATGCCCATAGATCACGTAATGACATCATGCCCATAGATCACGTAATGACATCATGCTCATAGATCACGTAATGACATCATGCTCATAGATCACGTAATGACATCATGCCCATAGATCACGTAATGACATCATGCCCATAGATCACGTAATGACATCATGCTCATAGATCACGTAATGACATCATGCCCATAGATCACGTAATGACATCATGCCATAGATCACGTAATGACATCATGCCCATAGATCACGTAATGACATCATGCTCATAGATCACGTAATGACATCATGCTCATAGATCACGTAATGACATTATGCTCATAGATCACGTAATGACATCATGCCCATAGATCACGTAATGACATCATGCTCATAGATCACGTAATGACATCATGCCCATAGATCACGTAATGACATCATGCCATAGATCACGTAATGACATCATGCTCATAGATCACGTAATGACATAATGCTCATAGATCACGTAATGACATCATGCTCATAGATCACGTAATGAAATCATGCCCATAGATCACGTAATGACATCATGCCCATAGATCACGTAATGACATCATGCCCATAGATCACGTATTGAATCATGCTCATAGATCACGTAATGACATCATGCTCATAGATCACGTAATGACATCAGCTCATAGATCACGTAATGACATCATGCTCATAGATCACGTATGACATCATGCTCATAGATCACGTAATGACATCATGCCCCATAGATCACGTAATGACATCATGCTCATAGATCACGTAATGACATCATGCCCATAGATCACGTAATGACATCATGCCCATAGATCACGTAATGACATCATGCTCATAGATCACGTAATGACATCATGCTCATAGATCACGTAATGACATCATGCTCATAATCACGTAATGACATCATGCTCATAGATCACGTAATGACATCATGCTCATAGATCACGTAATGACATCATGCCCAATAATCACTTAATGACATCATGCTCATAGATTCGTGATGACATCATGCCCATAGATCACGTAATGACATCATGCCCATAGATCACGTAATGACATCATGCCATAGATCAAGTAATGACATCATGCCCATAGATCACGTGATGACATCATGCTCATAGATCACGTAATGACATCATGCCCATAGATCACGTAATGACATCATGCTCATAGATCACGTAATGACATCATGCTCATAGATCACGTAATGACATCATGCCCATAGATCACGTAATGACATCATGCCCATAGATCACGTAATGACATCATGCCCATAGATCACGTAATGACATCATGCCCATAGATCACGTAATGACATCATGCCCATAGATCACGTAATGACATCATGCCCATAGATCACGTAATGACATCATGCCCATAGATCACGTAATGACATCATGCCCATAGATCACGTAATGACATCATGCCATAGATCACGTAATGACATCATGCATAGATCACGTAATGACATCATGCTCATAGATCACGTAATGACATCATGCCCATAGATCACGTAATGACATCATGCTCATAGATCACGTAATGACATCATGCTCATAGATCACGTAATGACATCATGCCCATAGATCACGTAATGACATCATGCCCATAGATCACGTAATGACATCATGCCCATAGATCACGTAATGACATCATGCCCATAGATCACGTAATGACATCATGCCCATAGATCACGTAATGACATCATGCTCATAGATCACGTAATGACATCATGCCATAGATCACGTAATGACATCATGCCATAGATCACGTAATGACATCATGCCCATAGATCACGTAATGACATCATGCTCATAGATCACGTAATGACATCATGCCCATAGATCACGTAATGACATCATGCCATAGATCACGTAATGACATCATGCCCATAGATCACGTAATGACATCATGCCCATAGATCACGTAATGACATCATGCTCATAGATCACGTAATGACATCATGCCCATAGATCACGTAATGACATCATGCTATAGATCACGTAATGACATCATGCCATAGATCACGTAATGACATCATGCTCATAGATCACGTAATGACATCATGCTCATAGATCACGTAATGACATCATGCCATAGATCACGTAATGACATCATGCTCATAGATCACGTAATGACATCATGCCATAGATCACGTGATGACATCATGCCCATAGATCACGTAATGACATCATGCCCATAGATCACGTAATGACATCATGCCCATAGATCACGTAATGACATCATGCTCATAGATCACGTAATGACATCATGCCCATAGATCACGTAATGACATCATGCCCATAGATCACGTAATGACATCATGCCCATAGATCACGTAATGACATCATGCCCATAGATCACGTAATGACATCATGCCCATAGATCACGTAATGACATCATGCCCATAGATCACGTAATGACATCATGCTCATAGATCACGTAATGACATCATGCCCATAGATCACGTAATGACATCATGCCCATAGATCACGTAATGACATCATGCCCATAGATCACGTAATGACATCATGCCCATAGATCACGTAATGACATCATGCCCATAGATCACGTAATGACATCATGCCCATAGATCACGTAATGACATCATGCCCATAGATCACGTAATGACATCATGCCATAGATCACGTAATGACATCATGCCCATAGATCACGTAATGACATCATGCTCATAGATCACGTAATGACATCATGCCATAGATCACGTAATGACATCATGCTCATAGATCACGTAATGACATCATGCTCATAGATCACGTAATGACATCATATCATAGATCACGTAATGACATCATGCCCATAGATCACGTAATGACATCATGCCCATAGATCACGTAATGACATCATGCCCATAGATCACGTAATGACATCATGCCATAGATCACGTAATGACATCATGCCATAGATCACGTAATGACATCATGCCCATAGATCACGTAATGACATCATGCCATAGATCACGTAATGACATCATGCCCATAGATCACGTAATGACATCATGCTCATAGATCACGTAATGACATCATGCCCATAGATCACGTAATGACATCATGCTCATAGATCACGTAATGACATCATGCCCATAGATCACGTAATGACATCATGCCATAGATCACGTAATGACATCATGCTCATAGATCACGTAATGACATCATGCCATAGATCACGTAATGACATCATGCTCATAGATCACGTAATGACATCATGCCATAGATCACGTAATGACATCATGCCATAGATCACGTAATGACATCATGCCCATAGATCACGTAATGACATCATGCCATAGATCACGTAATGACATCATGCTCATAGATCACGTAATGACATCATGCCCATAGATCACGTAATGACATCATGCCATAGATCACGTAATGACATCATGCCCATAGATCACGTAATGACATCATGCATAGATCACGTAATGACATCATGCCCATAGATCACGTAATGACATCATGCCCATAGATCACGTAATGACATCATGCCCATAGATCACGTAATGACATCATGCCCATAGATCACGTAATGACATCATGCCATAGATCACGTAATGACATCATGCTCATAGATCACGTAATGACATCATGCTCATAGATCACGTAATGACATCATGCTCATAGATCACGTAATGACATCATGCTCATAGATCACGTAATGACATCATGCCATAGATCACGTAATGACATCATGCCCATAGATCACGTAATGACATCATGCCCATAGATCACGTAATGACATCATGCCCATAGATCACGTAATGACATCATGCCCATAGATCACGTAATGACATCATGCCCATAGATCACGTAATGACATCATGCTCATAGATCACGTAATGACATCATGCTCATAGATCACGTAATGACATCATGACATAGATCACGTAATGACATCATGCTCATAGATCACGTAATGACATCATGCTCATAGATCACGTAATGACATCATGCTCATAGATCACGTAATGACATCATGCTCATAGATCACGTAATGACATCATGCCCATAGATCACGTAATGACATCATGCCCATAGATCACGTAATGACATCATGCCATAGATCACGTAATGACATCATGCTCATAGATCACGTAATGACATCATGCTCATAGATCACGTAATGACATCATGCCATAGATCACGTAATGACATCATGCCCATAGATCACGTAATGACATCATGCCCATAGATCACGTAATGACATCATGCCCATAGATCACGTAATGACATCATGCCATAGATCACGTAATGACATCATGCCATAGATCACGTAATGACATCATGCTCATAGATCACGTAATGACATCATGCTCATAGATCACGTAATGACATCATGACATAGATCACGTAATGACATCATGCTCATAGATCACGTAATGACATCATGCTCATAGATCACGTAATGACATCATGCTCATAGATCACGTAATGACATCATGCCCATAGATCACGTAATGACATCATGCCCATAGATCACGTAATGACATCATGCCCATAGATCACGTAATGACATCATGCCATAGATCACGTAATGACATCATGCCCATAGATCACGTAATGACATCATGCTCATAGATCACGTAATGACATCATGCCCATAGATCACGTAATGACATCATGCCCATAGATCACGTAATGACATCATGCCCATAGATCACGTAATGACATCATGCTCATAGATCACGTAATGACATCATGCTCATAGATCACGTAATGACATCATGCTCATAGATCACGTAATGACATCATGCTCATAGATCACGTAATGACATCATGCCATAGATCACGTAATGACATCATGCCCATAGATCACGTAATGACATCATGCCCATAGATCACGTAATGACATCATGCCATAGATCACGTAATGACATCATGCCCATAGATCACGTAATGACATCATGCCATAGATCACGTAATGACATCATGCTCATAGATCACGTAATGACATCATGCTCATAGATCACGTAATGACATCATGCTCATAGATCACGTAATGACATCATGCCATAGATCACGTAATGACATCATGCTCATAGATCACGTAATGACATCATGCCCATAGATCACGTAATGACATCATGCTCATAGATCACGTAATGACATCATGCCATAGATCACGTAATGACATCATGCTCATAGATCACGTAATGACATCATGCCATAGATCACGTAATGACATCATGCCCATAGATCACGTAATGACATCATGCTCATAGATCACGTAATGACATCATGCTCATAGATCACGTAATGACATCATGCTCATAGATCACGTAATGACATCATGCTCATAGATCACGTAATGACATCATGCCATAGATCACGTAATGACATCATGCCCATAGATCACGTAATGACATCATGCCCATAGATCACGTAATGACATCATGCTCATAGATCACGTAATGACATCATGCCCATAGATCACGTAATGACATCATGCTCATAGATCACGTAATGACATCATGCTCATAGATCACGTAATGACATCATGCCCATAGATCACGTAATGACATCATGCCCATAGATCACGTAATGACATCATGCCCATAGATCACGTAATGACATCATGCCCATGGATCACGTAATGACATCATGCTCATGGATCACGTAATGACATCATGCTCATGGATCACGTAATGACATCATGCCCATAGATCACGTAATGACATCATGCTCATAGATCACGTAATGACATCATGCTCATAGATCACGTAATGACATCATGCCCATAGATCACGTAATTGTCAGGATTCTCTTATGTTGTTTTGGATGTTTTGGGTGTTTGATGTCATGTTTTCCTCCCTGGTTATTGTCTGGTCCTTTTCCCTGTGTGTTTTCCTCCGTCGTTAGTTCCCTGGTGTGTCTGGTTATATGATTGTGTTCACCTGTGGCCCTTGTGTTTCTCCTCCCCTGCCCAGCTGTTTCTCGTCCCTTGATTACCCCTCCCTGTATTTAGTCGTGTCTCTTCCTGTGTTCAGTGTTGGTGCTTCTTTCGTTGTGACTGAGTTCACCGGTGAGTGTTCTGTTTTGTCGATGGTATTAGTTATCCTTGAAATAAAGGTTTTCACTTTAAAAAAAAAAAAAAAAAAAAAAAAAAAAAAATGGTATTAGTTATCCTTGAAATAAAGGTTTTCACTTTAATCTGCATTTGGGTCCTGCTTGCTGCACACACCGTGACAGAAAGCACCAACCACTAATGGACCCAGCAGATGATCCATGGGAGGTTGAATTACAGCATTTCACCTTCTATCTGGCTTGCTGCTTCGATTGGTGGAAGGAAGCGTCCAGTGTTCGGCAGAAGAGGGCCGCTCTGGGAGAGGCGCTCCAGTTGGCAGCAGAGAAACCATGTTTTGTGGAATTCTTACCTGACTGGATTTTGGACTTCCTTTCAACATGTGATTCCTGGCATGCTAGCTCCCTGTCTTCCAAATCCCAACCTGGCACCATACGCCTCGCTGGGATCCGTCTGGGGTTAACCCATGCTTCTGCCCCAGTTCCTGCTCCTGTTCAGGAGTCGTATGCTGGATCTCGTCTGGCTTTGGGAGGTCCACGGAGTATTCAGGCGGCTGCTAAGAGGAGTCGTCGCAAGGCCAGACTAGCAGCCCGGGCTCCAGCAGCCATGGTCCCGGCCCCAGTTCTGGCCCCAGCAGCCATGGTCCCGGCCCCAGTGCTGGCCCCAGCAGCCATGGTTCCGGCCCCAGTTCCGACTCCAGCACCTCGTCTCCTGCTGGCTACCCAGCCGACGCCAGCTCCCCGTGCCCTGTCGGCGTACCGGCCGACTCCAGCACCTCGTCTCCTGCTGGCTCCCCAGCCGACGCCAGCTCCCCAAGTCCTGTCGGCGTACCGGCCGACTCCAGCACCTCGTCTCCTGCTGGCTCCCCAGCCGACGCCAGCTCCCCGTGTCCTGTCGGCGTACCGGCCGACTCCAGCACCTCGTCTCCTGCTGGCTCCCCAGCCGACGCCAGCTCCCCAAGTCCTGTCGGCGTACCGGCCGACTCCAGCACCTCGTCTCCTGTTGGCTCTCCAGCCAACACCAGCTCCCCGAGTCCTGTCGCCGTACCGACCGACACAAGTCCCCTTTCCAGTTCCCTCTCGAGTCCCCTCTCCAGTCCCCTCTCCAGTCCCCTCTCCAGTTCCCTCTCGAGTCCCCTCTCCAGTCCCCTCTCCAGTCCCCTCTCCAATTCCCTCTCCAGTTCCCTCTCTAGTCTCCTCTCAAGTTCCCTCTCGAGTTCCCTTTCTAGTCCCCTCTCGAGTCCCCTCTCAAGTTCCCTCTCTAGTTCCCTCTCGAGTCCCCTCTCCAGTTCCCTCTCCAGTTCCCTCTCTAGTCCTCTCTCGAGTCCCCTCTCAAGTCTCGTCTCGAGTTCCCTCTCAAGTTCCCTCTCTAGTCCCCTCTCTAGTCCCCTCTCGAGTCCCCTCTCGAGTTCCCTCTCGAGTCCCCTCTCGAGTCCCCTCTCGAGGTCCCTCTCAAGTCCTCTCTCAAGTCTCCTCTCAAGTTCCTACCCGAGTCCCCTCTCAAGTAACCTCTCGAGTCCCGTCTCGAGTCCCGTCTCCAGTCCCGTCTCCAGTCCCCTCTCCAGTCCCCTCTCCAGTCCCCTCTCCAGTTCCCTCTCGAGTCTCCTCTCCAGTTCCCTCTCCAGTCTCCTCTCGAGTCCCCTCTCCAGTTCCCTCTCGAGTCCCCTCTCCAGTTCCCTCTCGAGTCTCCTCTCCAGTTCCCTCTCCAGTCTCCTCTCGAGTCCCTTCTCCAGTTCCCTCTCGAGTCCCCTCTCCAGTTCCCTCTCCAGTTCCCTCTCCAGTTCCCTCTCGAGTCCCCTCTCGAGTCCCCTCTCGAGTCCCCTCTCCAGTTCCCTCTCGAGTCCCCTCTCCAGTTCCCTCTCAAGTCCCCTCTCCAGTTCCCTCTCGAGTCTCCTCTCCAGTTCCCTCTCCAGTCTCCTCTCGAGTCCCCTCTCCAGTTTCCTCTCGAGTCCCCTCTCCAGTTCCCTCTCGAGTCTCCTCTCCAGTTCCCTCTCCAGTCTCCTCTCGAGTCCCTTCTCCAGTTCCCTCTCGAGTCCCCTCTCCAGTTCCCTCTCCAGTTCCCTCTCCAGTTCCCTCTCCAGTTCCCTCTCGAGTCCCCTCTCGAGTCCCCTCTCGAGTCCCCTCTCGAGTCTCCTCTCGAGTTCCCTCTCTAGTCTCCTCTCGAGTCCCCTCTCCAGTTCCCTCTCGAGTTCCCTCTCGAGTCCCCTCTCGAGTTCCCTCTCGAGTCCCCTCTCCAGTTCCCTCTCCAGTTCCCTCTCGAGTCCCCTCTCCAGTTCCCTCTCAAGTCCCTACCCAAGTGTCGTTGGAGGTTCCGCTGGGGGTCCTGCCAACTCTTTGTCTTGTCCCGTTGGAGGCCCCGCCGACTACTCTCCTGCCGGGGGTCCTGCCAACCCAGTGTCCTGTGCCGTTGGAGGCCCCGCCGACTACTCTCCTGCCGGGGGTCCTGCCAACCCAGTGTCCTGTGCCGTTGGAGGCCCCGCCGACTACTCTCCTGCCGGGGGTCCTGCCAACTCTATGTCCTGTGCCGGTGGAGGCCCCGCCGACTACTCTCCTGCCGGGGGTCCTGCCAACCCAGTGTCCTGTGCCGTTGGAGGCCCCGCCGACTACTCTCCTGCCGGGGGTCCTGCCAACCCAGTGTCCTGCGCCGTTGGAGGCCCCGCCGACTACCCTCCTGCCGGGGGTCCTGCCAACCCTGTGTCCTGTCCCGTTGGAGGCCCCGCCGACTACTCTTCTGCCGGGGGTCCTGCCAACCCAGTGTCCTGTGCCGTTGGAGGCCCCGCCGACTACTCTTCTGCCAGGGGTCCTGCCAACTCCATGTCCTGAGCCGTTGGAGGTCCCGCAGACTGCTCTTCTGCCGGGGGTCCTGCCAACCCCAGGTCCTGAGCCTTTGGAGGTCCCGCAGACTGCTCTTCTGCTGGGAGTCCTGCCAATCCCATGTCTTGTTCCGGTGGAGGTCCTGCCGTTACCTGTCCCACCGACACCGGGTCCTGCCCGGCCTCCGGAGCTGTCCCGTCAGCGCCTTCCTGCCCGGCATCCGGAACTGTCCGGTCTTCGCCCTCGAGCCCGGCCCCCTGAAAGCCGCGGTCTTCGCCCTCGAGTCCGGCCCCCTGTGAGCCGTGGTCTTCGCCCTCGAGCCCGGCCCCCTGAGAGCCGCGGTCTTCGGCCTCGAGCCCGGCCCCCTGAGAGCCGCGGACTTCGCCCTCATGCTCGGCCCCCTGACTCTTCCTTGGTCTCTGCCTTGCCCCCGGGCCGTCCGCCCGAGACCCCCTCCTTGGTCTCTGCCTTGCCCCCGGGCCGTCCGCCCGAGATTTCCACCCTGGACTTGGCCTTGCCCCCGGGCCGTCCGCCCGAGATCCCTTCAGGGCCCGTCCTCCGGACCCCCTCCACCCACCCTGGTGCGCCTAGTGTTGTGTCCCGCCTCCGGACCCCCTCCACCCTCCCTGGTGCGCCTAGTGTTGTGTCCCGCCTCCGGACCCCCTCCACCCACCCTGCTTGGGGTTTTGGACTTTTGTGGTTCTTTGGGACGTCTGGAATCCGTCCCTTGAGGGGGGGTTCTGTCAGGATTCTCTTATGTTGTTTTGGATGTTTTGGGTGTTTGATGTCATGTTTTCCTCCCTGGTTATTGTCTGGTCCTTTTCCCTGTGTGTTTTCCTCCCGTCGTTAGTTCCCTGGTGTGTCTGGTTATATGATTGTGTTCACCTGTGGCCCTTGTGTTTCTCCTCCCCTGCCCAGCTGTTTCTCGTCCCTTGATTACCCCTCCCTGTATTTAGTCGTGTCTCTTCCTGTGTTCAGTGTTGGTGCTTCTTTCGTTGTGACTGAGTTCACCGGTGAGTGTTCTGTTTTGTCGATGGTATTAGTTATCCTTGAAATAAAGGTTTTCACTTTAATCTGCATTTGGGTCCTGCTTGCTGCACACACCGTGACAGTAATGACATCATGCTCATAGATCACGTAATGACATCATGCCATAGATCACGTAATGACATCATGCCATAGATCACGTAATGACATCATGCTGCCCATAGATCACGTAATGACATCATGCCATAGATCACGTAATGACATCATGCCCATAGATCACGTAATGACATCATGCCCATAGATCACGTGATGACATCATGCCCATAGATCACGTGATGACATCATGCCATAGATCACGTGATGACATCATGCTCATAGATCACGTAATGACATCATGCCCATAGATCACGTAATGACATCATGCCCATAGATCACGTAATGACATCATGCTCATAGATCACGTAATGACATCATGCTCATAGATCACGTAATGACATCATGCTCATAGATCACGTAATGACATCATGACATAGATCACGTAATGACATCATGCTCATAGATCACGTAATGACATCATGCTCATAGATCACGTAATGACATCATGCTCATAGATCACGTAATGACATCATGCTCATAGATCACGTAATGACATCATGCTCATAGATCACGTAATGACATCATGCCATAGATCACGTAATGACATCATGCCATAGATCACGTAATGACATCATGCTCATAGATCACGTAATGACATCATGCCCATAGATCACGTAATGACATCATGCCCATAGATCACGTAATGACATCATGCCATAGATCACGTAATGACATCATGCCCATAGATCACGTAATGACATCATGCTCATAGATCACGTAATGACATCATGCCCATAGATCACGTAATGACATCATGCTCATAGATCACGTAATGACATCATGCTCATAGATCACGTAATGACATCATGCTCATAGATCACGTAATGACATCATGCTCATAGATCACGTAATGACATCATGCTCATAGATCACGTAATGACATCATGCCCATGGATCACGTAATGACATCATG
>CM053245.1:34309154-34345064 GCA_028583405.1 Pogonophryne albipinna | reverse complement strand
TGCTGTGATGGCTGCTGTGATACTGCTGTGATACTGCTGTGATACTGCTTGATACTGCTGTGAACTGTGTGTGCTGCTGTGATACTGATACTGCTGTGATACTGATACTGCTGTGATACTGCTGTGATACTGATACTGCTGTGATACTGACACTGCTGTGATGCTGCTGTGATACTGATGGATACTGATACTGCTGTGATACTGCTGTGATACTGATACTGCTGTGATACTGATACTGCTGTGATGCTGCTGTGATGCTGCTGTGATTGCTGTGATACTGCTGTGATACTGCTGTGATGGTGCTGTGATACTGCTGTGATACTGATACTGCTGTGATACTGCTGTGATACTGCTGTGATACTGATACTGATGTGGAACTGCTGTGATGCTGCTGTGATGCTGCTGTGATGCTGCTGTGATGCTGCTGTGATACTGATGTGATACTGATACTGCTGTGATGCTGCTGTGATATTGCTGTGATACTGATACTGCTGTGATACTGCTGTGATACTGCTGTGATACTGATACTGCTGTGATACTGATATTGCTGTGATACTGATACAGCTGTGAAACTGCTGTGATGCTGCTGTGATACTGATACTGCTGTGAAACTGCTGTGATGCTGCTGTGATGCTGCTGTGATGCTGCTGTGATGCTGCTGATGCTGCTGTGATACTGATACTGCTGTGATACTGCTGTGATACTGATATGACTGTGATACTGCTGTGATACTGATACTGCTGTGATACTTATACTGCTGTGATACTGCTGTGATGCTGCTGTGATGCTGCTGTGATGCTGCTGTGATGCTGATGTGATGCTGCTGTGATGCTGCTGTGATACTGATACTGCTGTGATACTGCTGTGATACTGATACTGCTGTGATACTGCTGTGATACTGATACTGCTGTGAAACTGCTGTGATGCTGCTGTGATACTGATACTGCTGTGATGCTGCTGTGATGCTGCTGTGATACTGATCAGTATCAGTATCACAGCAGTATCACAGCAGTATCACAGAAGTGATACTGCTGTGATACTGCTGTGATGCTGCTGTGATGCTGCTATGATGCTGCTGTGTTACTGCTGTGATGCTGCTGTGATACTGCTGTGATACTGATACTGCTGTGATGCTTCTGTGATGCTGCTGTGATACTGATACTGCTGTGATACTGCTGTGATGCTGCTTTGATGCTGCTGTGATGCTGCTTTGATACTGATGTGAAACTGCTGTGATGCTGCTGTGATACTGATACTGCTGTGATACTGATACTGCTGTGATACTGATACTGCTGTGATACTGATACTGCTGTGATGGTGCTGTGATGCTGCTGTGATGCTGCTGTTATGCTGCTGTGCTGCTGCTGTGATACTGATACTGCTGTGATACTGCTGTGATACTGATACTGCTGTGATACTGAAACTGCTGTGAAACTGCTGTGATGCTGCTGTGATGCTGCTGTGATGCTGCTGTGATACTGATACTGCTGTGATACTGCTGTGATACTGATACTGCTGTGATACTGATACTGCTGTGATGCTGCTGTGATGCTGCTGTGATACTGATACTGCTGTGATACTGATACTGCTGTGATGCTGCTGTGATGCTGCTGTGATACTGCTGTGATACTGCTGTGATGCTGCTGTGATACTGCTGTGATACTGATACTGCTGTGATGCTGCTGTGATGCTGCTGTGATGCTGCTGTGATGCTGATGTGATGCTGCTGTGATACTGATACTGCTGTGATGCTTCTGTGATGCTGCTGTGATACTGATACTGCTGTGATACTGCTGTGATGCTGCTGTGATGCTGCTGTGATGCTGCTGTGATACTGATACTGCTGTGATACTGCTGTGATACTGCTGTGATACTGATACTGCTGTGAAACTGCTGTGATGCTGCTGTGATACTGATACTGCTGTGGAACTGCTGTGATGCTGCTGTGATGCTGCTGTGATGCTGCTGTGATACTGCTGTGATACTGCTGTGATACTGCTGTGAAACTGCTGTGATGCTGCTGTGATACTGATACTGCTGTGATACTGATACTGCTGTGATACTGCTGTGATACTGATACTGCTGTGATACTGACACTGCTGTGATGCTGCTGTGATACTGATGTGATACTGATACTGCTGTGATACTGCTGTGATACTGATACTGCTGTGATACTGATACTGCTGTGATGCTGCTGTGATGCTGCTGTGATGCTGCTGTGATACTGCTGTGATACTGCTGTGATGGTGCTGTGATACTGCTGTGATACTGATACTGCTGTGATACTGCTGTGATACTGATACTGCTGTGATACTGCTGTGATGGTGCTGTGATACTGCTGTGATGCTGCTGTGATGCTGCTGTGATACTGATACTGCTGTGATACTGCTGTGATACTGATACTGCTGTGAAACTGCTGTGATGCTGCTGTGATACTGATACTGCTGTGAAACTGCTGTGATGCTGCTGTGATGCTGCTGTGATGCTGCTGTGATGCTGCTGTGATACTGATACTGCTGTGATACTGCTGTGATACTGATACTGCTGTGATACTGATACTGCTGTGAAATTGCTGTGATGCTGCTGTGATGCTGCTGTGATGCTGCTGTGATACTGCTGTGATGCTGCTGTGATACTGATACTGCTGTGATACTGCTGTGATGCTGCTGTGATACTGCTGTGATACTGCTGTGATACTGTTGTGATGTTGCTGTGATACTGCTGTGATACTGATACTGCTGTGATACTGATACTGCTGTGATGATGCTGTGATGCTGCTGTGATGCTGCTGTGATGCTGCTGTGATACTGATACTGCTGTGATGCTTCTGTGATGCTGCTGTGATACTGATACTGCTGTGATACTGCTGTGATGCTGCTATGATGCTGCTGTGATGCTGCTGTGATGCTGCTGTGATGCTGCTGTGATACTGATACTGCTGTGAAACTGCTGTGATGCTGCTGTGATACTGATACTGCTGTGGAACTGCTGTGATGCTGCTGTGATGCTGCTGTGATGCTGCTGTGATGCTGCTGTGATACTGATGTGATACTGATACTGCTGTGATACTGCTGTGATACTGATACTGCTGTGATACTGATACTGCTGTGATACTGCTGTGATACTGATACTGCTGTGAAACTGCTGTGATGCTGCTGTGATGCTGCTGTGATGCTGCTGTGATGCTGCTGTGATACTGATACTGCTGTGATACTTATACTGCTGTGATACTGCTGTGAAACTGCTGTGATGCTGCTGTGATGCTGCTGTGATGCTGCTGTGATGCTGCTGTAATACTGATACTGCTGTGATACTGCTGTGATACTGATATGATACTGATACTGCTGTGATACTGCTGTGATACTGATACTGCTGTGAAACTGCTGTGATGCTGCTGTGATACTGATGTGAAACTGCTGTGATGCTGCTGTGATACTGATACTGCTGTGATACTGATACTGCTGTGATACTGATACTGCTGTGATACTGCTGTGATACTGATACTGCTGTGATACTGATACTGCTGTGAAACTGCTGTGATGGTGCTGTGATGCTGCTGTGATGCTGCTGTGATGCTGCTGTGATGCTGCTGTGATACTGATACTGCTGTGATACTGCTGTGATACTGATACTGCTGTGATACTGATACTGCTGTGAAACTGCTGTGATGCTGCTGTGATGCTGCTGTGATGCTGCTGTTATGCTGCTGTGATGCTGCTGTGATACTGATACTGCTGTGATACTGATACTGCTGTGATGCTGCTGTGATACTGATACTGCTGTGATGCTTCTGTGATGCTGCTGTGATACTGATACTGCTGTGATACTGCTGTGATGCTGCTGTGATGCTGCTGTGATGCTGCTGTGATACTGATACTGCTGTGATACTGCTGTGATACTGATACTGCTGTGATACTGATACTGCTGTGAAACTGCTGTGATGCTGCTGGGATACTGATACTGCTGTGGAACTGCTGTGATGCTGCTGTGATGCTGCTGTGATGCTGCTGTGATACTGCTGTGATACTGCTGTGAAACTGCTGTGATGCTGCTGTGATACTGATACTGCTGTGATACTGATACTGCTGTGATACTGCTGTGATACTGATACTGCTGTGATACTGCTGTGATACTGATACTGCTGTGATACTGCTGTGATACTGATACTGCTGTGATACTGATACTGCTGTGATGCTGCTGTGATGCTGCTGTGATGCTGCTGTGATACTGCTGTGATACTGCTGTGATACTGCTGTGATACTGATACTGCTGTGATACTGATACTGCTGTGATACTGCTGTGATACTGATACTGCTGTGATACTGATACTGCTGTGATGCTGCTGTGATGCTGCTGTGATACTGATACTGCTGTGATACTGATACTGCTGTGATACTGCTGTGATACTGATACTGCTGTGATACTGATACTGCTGTGATGCTGCTGTGATGCTGCTGTGATGCTGCTGTGATGCTGCTGTGATACTGCTGTGATACTGCTGTGATGCTGCTGTGATACTGCTGTGATACTGATACTGCTGTGATACTGCTGTGATACTGATACTGCTGTGATACTGCTGTGATACTGATACTAATGTGAAACTGCTGTGATGCTGCTGTGATACTGCTGTGATGCTGCTGTGATGCTGCTGTGATGCTGCTGTGATACTGATACTGCTGTGATACTGCTGTGATACTGATACTGCTGTGATACTGATACTGCTGTGAAACTGCTGTGATGCTGCTGTGATACTGCTGTGATGCTGCTGTGATGCTGCTGTGATGCTGCTGTGATGCTGCTGTGATACTGATACTGCTGTGATGCTTCTGTGATGCTGCTGTGATACTGATACTGCTGTGATACTGCTGTGATGCTGCTGTGATGCTGCTGTGATGCTGCTGTGATGCTGCTGTGATACTGATACTGCTGTGATACTGCTGTGATACTGATACTGCTGTGAAACTGCTGTGATGCTGCTGTGATACTGATACTGCTGTGGAACTGCTGTGATGCTGCTGTGATGCTGCTGTGATGCTGCTGTGATGCTGCTGTGATACTGCTGTGATACTGCTGTGATACTGATACTGCTGTGGAACTGCTGTGATGCTGCTGTGATGCCGCTGTGATGCTGCTGTGATGCTGCTGTGATACTGCTGTGATACTGCTGTGATACTGCCGTGAAACTGCTGTGATGCTGCTGTGATACTGATACTGCTGTGATACTGATACTGCTGTGATACTGATACTGCTGTGATACTGCTGTGATACTGATACTGCTGTGATACTGATACTGCTGTGATGCTGCTGTGATGCTGCTGTGATACTGATACTGCTGTGATACTGATACTGCTGTGATACTGCTGTGATACTGATACTGCTGTGATACTGATACTGCTGTGATGCTGCTGTGATGCTGCTGTGATACTGATACTGCTGTGATACTGATACTGCTGTGATACTGCTGTGATACTGATACTGCTGTGATACTGATACTGCTGTGATGCTGCTGTGATGCTGCTGTGATGCTGCTGTGATGCTGCTGTGATACTGCTGTGATACTGCTGCTGTGATGCTGCTGTGATACTGCTGTGATACTGATACTGCTGTGATACTGCTGTGATACTGATACTGCTGTGATACTGCTGTGATACTGATACTAATGTGAAACTGCTGTGATGCTGCTGTGATACTGCTGTGATGCTGCTGTGATGCTGCTGTGATGCTGCTGTGATACTGATACTGCTGTGATACTGCTGTGATACTGATACTGCTGTGATACTGATACTGCTGTGAAACTGCTGTGATGCTGCTGTGATACTGCTGTGATGCTGCTGTGATGCTGCTGTGATGCTGCTGTGATGCTGCTGTGATACTGATACTGCTGTGATGCTTCTGTGATGCTGCTGTGATACTGATACTGCTGTGATACTGCTGTGATGCTGCTGTGATGCTGCTGTGATGCTGCTGTGATGCTGCTGTGATACTGATACTGCTGTGATACTGCTGTGATACTGATACTGCTGTGAAACTGCTGTGATGCTGCTGTGATACTGATACTGCTGTGGAACTGCTGTGATGCTGCTGTGATGCTGCTGTGATGCTGCTGTGATGCTGCTGTGATACTGCTGTGATACTGCTGTGATACTGATACTGCTGTGGAACTGCTGTGATGCTGCTGTGATGCCGCTGTGATGCTGCTGTGATGCTGCTGTGATACTGCTGTGATACTGCTGTGATACTGCCGTGAAACTGCTGTGATGCTGCTGTGATACTGATACTGCTGTGATACTGATACTGCTGTGATACTGATACTGCTGTGATACTGCTGTGATACTGATACTGCTGTGATACTGATACTGCTGTGATGCTGCTGTGATGCTGCTGTGATACTGATACTGCTGTGATACTGATACTGCTGTGATACTGATACTGCTGTGTTACTGCTGTGATACTGATACTGCTGTGATACTGATACTGCTGTGATGCTGCTGTGATGCTGCTGTGATGCTGCTGTGATGCTGCTGTGATACTGCTGTGAGACTGATACTGCTGTGATAATGCTGTGATACTGCTGTGATACTGCTGTGATACTGCTGTGATACTGATACTGCTGTGATACTGATACTGCTGTGATGCTGCTGTGATGCTGCTGTGATGCTGCTGTGATGCTGCTGTGATACTGCTGTGATACTGATACTGCTGTGATACTGCTGTGATACTGATACTGCTGTGATGCTGCTGTGATGCTGCTGTGATGCTGCTGTGTTACTGCTGTGATGCTGCTGTGATACTGCTGTGATACTGATACTGCTGTGATGCTTCTGTGATGCTGCTGTGATACTGATACTGCTGTGATACTGCTGTGATGCTGCTGTGATGCTGCTGTGATGCTGCTGAGATACTGATGTGAAACTGCTGTGATGCTGCTGTGATACTGATACTGCTGTGATACTGATACTGCTGTGATACTGATACTGCTGTGATACTGCTGTGATACTGATACTGCTGTGATTCTGATACTGCTGTGAAACTGCTGTGATGGTGCTGTGATGCTGCTGTGATGCTGCTGTGATGCTGCTGTGATGCTGCTGTGATACTGATACTGCTGTGATACTGCTGTGATACTGATACTGCTGTGATACTGATACTGCTGTGAAACTGCTGTGATGCTGCTGTGATACTGCTGTGAAACTGCTGTGATGCTGCTGTGATACTGATACTGCTGTGGAACTGCTGTGATGCTGCTGTGATGCTGCTGTGATGCTGCTGTGATACTGCTGTGATACTGCTTTGATACTGCTGTGAAACTGCTGTGATGCTGCTGTGATACTGATACTGCTGTGATACTGATACTGCTGTGATACTGATACTGCTGTGATACTGATACAGCTGTGATACTGCTGTGATACTGATACTGCTGTGAGACTGATACTGCTGTGATACTGATACTGATGTGATACTGATACTGCTGTGATACTGCTGTGATACTGATACTGCTGTGATGCTGCTGTGATGCTGCTGTGATGCTGCTGTGATACTGCTGTGATGGTGCTGTGATACTGCTGTGATACTGATACTGCTGTGATACTGCTGTGATACTGATACTGCTGTGATACTGCTGTGATACTGATACTGCTGTGAAACTGCTGTTATGCTGCTGTGATACTGATACTGCTGTGAAACTGCTGTGATGGTGCTGTGATGCTGCTGTGATGCTGCTGTGATACTGATACTGCTGTGATACTGCTGTGATCCTGATACTGCTGTGATACTGATGCTGCTGTGATGCTGCTGTGATGCTGCTGTGATACTGATACTGCTGTGATGCTTCTGTGATGCCGCTGTGATACTGATACTGCTGTGATACTGCTGTGATGCTGCTGTGATGCTGCTGTGATGCTGCTGTGATGCTGCTGTGATACTGATACTGCTGTGATAATGCTGTTCTACTGATACGCTGTGAAACTGTGTGATGCTGCTGTGATACTGATACTGCTGTGGAAACTCTGCTGTGATGCTGCTGTGATGCTGCTTGTGATGCTGCTGTGATGCTGCTGTGATACTGCTGTGATACTGCTGTGAAACTGCTGTGATGCTGCTGTGATACTGATACTGCTGCGATAATGATACTGCTGTGATACTGATGTGATGCTGCTGTGATACTGATACTGCTGTGATACTGATACTGCTGTGATACTGATACTGCTGTGATACTGATACTGCTGTGATGCTGCTGTGATGCTGCTGTGATTATGCTGTGATACTGCTGTGATACTGATACTGCTGTGATACTGCTGTGATACTGCTGTGATACTGATACTGCTGTGATACTGCTGTGATACTGATACTGCTGTGAAACTGCTGTGATGCTGCTGTGATACTGATACTGCTGAGAACTGCTGTGATGCTGCTGTGATACTGATACTGCTGTGGAACTGCTGTGATGCTGCGTGATGCTGCTGTGATGCTGCTGTGTTACTGCTGTGATGCTGCTGTGATACTGCTGTGATACTGATACTGCTGTGATGCTTCTGTGATGCTGCTGTGATACTGATACTGCTGTGATGCTGCTGTGATGCTGCTGTGATGCTGCTGTGATACTGATGTGAAACTGCTGTGATGCTGCTGTGATACTGATACTGCTGTGATACTGATACTGCTGGATACTGATACTGCTGTGATACTGCTGTGATACTGATACTGCTGTGATACTGATACTGCTGTGAAACTGCTGTGATGGTGCTGTGATGCTGCTGTGATGCTGCTGTGATGCTGCTGTGATGCTGCTGTGATACTGATACTGCTGTGATACTGCTGTGATACTGATACTGCTGTGATACTGCTGCTGATACTGATACTGCTGTGATAGTGATACTGCTGTGATACTGATACTGCTGTGATGCTGCTGTGATGCTGCTGTGATACTGATACTGCTGTGATGCTTCTGTGATGCTGCTGTGATACTGATACTGCTGTGATACTGCTGTGATGCTGCTGTGATGCTGCTGTGATGCTGCTGTGATGCTGCTGTGATGCTGCTGTAATACTGATACTGCTGTGATACTGCTGTGATACTGCTGTGATACTGCTGTGATACTGATACTGCTGTGATGCTGCTGTGATACTGATACTGCTGTGGAACTGCTGTGATGCTGCTGTGATGCTGCTGTGATGCTGCTGTGATACTGCTGTGATACTGCTGTGATACTGCTGTGAAACTGCTGTGATGCTGCTGTGATACTGATACTTCTGTGATACTGATACTGCTGTGATACTGATACTGCTGTGATACTGCTGTGATACTGATACTGCTGTGATACTGATACTGCTGTGATGCTGCTGTGATGCTGCTGTGATACTGATACTGCTGTGATACTGATACTGCTGTGATACTGATGTGATACTGATACTGCTGTGATACTGCTGTGATACTGATACTGCTGTGATACTGCTGTGATACTGATACTGCTGTGATACTGATACTGCTGTGATGCTGCTGTGATGCTGCTGTGATGCTGCTGTGATGCTGCTGTGATAATGCTGTGATACTGCTGTGATGGTGCTGTGATACTGCTGTGATACTTATACTGCTGTGAGTACTGCTGTGATACTGATAACTGCTTGTGATACTGATACTGCTGTGAAACTGCGGTGGATGCTGCGGTGATAACTGATACTGCTGTGAAACTGCTGTGATGTTGCTGTGGATGCTGCTGTGATGCTGCTGTGAACTCTGATGTGATGCTGCTGTTATACTGATACTGCTGTGATACTGAACTGCTGTGAAACTGCTGTGATGCTGCGGTGAGTGCTGCTGTGGCTGCTGCTGTGGATGCTGCTGTGACTACTGATACTGCTGGTGATACTGCTGTGATACTGATATCTGCTGTGATACTGATACTGCTGTGATGCTGCTGTGATGGCTGCTGTGATGCGTGCTGTGATGCTGCTGTGATACTGATACGCCTGTGATGCTTCTGTGATGCTGCTGTGATACTGATACTGCTGTGATGCTGATACTGCTGTGATACTGATACTGCTGTGAAACTGCTGTGATGCTGCTGTGATGCTGCTGTGATGCTGCTGTGATGCTGCTGTGATACTGATACTGCTGTGATACTGATACTGCTGTGATACTGATACTGCTGTGATGCTGCTGTGATGCTGCTGTGATGCTGCTGTGATACTGATACTGCTGGATACTGATACTGCTGTGATACTGCTGTGATACTGATACTGCTGTGATACTGATACTGCTGTGAAACTGCTGTGATGGTGCTGTGATGCTGCTGTGATGCTGCTGTGATGCTGCTGTGATGCTGCTGTGATACTGATACTGCTGTGATACTGCTGTGATACTGATACTGCTGTGATACTGCTGTGATACTGATACTGCTGTGATAGTGATACTGCTGTGATACTGATACTGCTGTGATGCTGCTGTGATGCTGCTGTGATGCTGCTGTGATGCTGATACTGCTGTGATGCTTCTGTGATGCTGCTGTGATACTGATACTGCTGTGATACTGCTGTGATGCTGCTGTGATGCTGCTGTGATGCTGCTGTGATACTGATACTGCTATGATACTGCTGTGATACTGCTGTGATACTGATACTGCTGTGAAACTGCTGTGATGCTGCTGTGATACTGATACTGCTGTGGAACTGCTGTGATGCTGCTGTGATGCTGCTGTGATACTGCTGTGAAACTGCTTTGATACTGCTGTGATACTGATACTGCTGTGATACTGCTGTGATACTGCTGTGATACTGATACTGCTGTGATACTGATGCTGCTGTGATGCTGCTGTGATGCTGCTGTGATGCTGCTGTGATACTGCTGTGATACTGCCGTGATGGTGCTGTGATATTGCTGTGATACTGATACTGCTGTGATACTGCTTTGATACTGATACTGCTGTGATACTGCTGTGATACTGATACTGCTGTGAAACTGCTGTGATGCTGCTGTGATACTGATACTGCTGTGAAACTGCTGTGATGGTGCTGTGATGCTGCTGTGATACTGCTGTGATGCTGCTGTGATGCTGCTGTGATGCTGCTGTGATACTGATACTGCTGTGATACTGCTGTGATACTGATACTGCTGTGATACTGCTGTGAAACTGCTGTGATGCTGCTGTGATGCTGCTGTGATGCTGCTGTGATGCTGCTGTGATACTGATACTGCTGTGATACTGCTGTGATACTGATACTGCTGTGATACTGATACTGCTGTGATGCTGCTGTGATGCTGCTGTGATGCTGCTGTGATACTGATACTGCTGTGATGCTTCTGTGATGCTGCTGTGATACTGATACTGTTGTGATACTGCTGTGATGCTGCTGTGAAGCTGCTGTGATGCTGCTGTGATACTGATACTGCTGTGATACTGCTGTGATACTGATACTGCTGTGAAACTGCTGTGATGCTGCTGTGATACTGATACTGCTGTGATGCTGCTGTGATGCTGCTGTGATGCTGCTGTGATGCTGCTGTGATACTGCTGTGATACTGCTGTGAAACTGCTGTGATGCTGCTGTGATACTGATACTGCTGTGATACTGATACTGCTGTGATACTGATACTGCTTTGATACTGCTGTGATACTGATACTGCTGTGATACTGATACTGCTGTTATGCTGCTGTGATGCTGCTGTGATATTGCTGTGATACTGATACTGCTGTGATACTGCTGTGATACTGCTGTGATACAGCTGTGATACTGATACTGCTGTGATACTGCTGTGATACTGATACAGCTGTGAAACTGTTGTGATGCTGCTGTGATACTGATACTGCTGTGAAACTGCTGTGATGCTGCTTTGATGCTGCTGTGATGCTGCTGTGATGCTGCTGTGATGCTGCCGTGATACTGATACTGCTGTGATACTGCTGTGATACTGATACTGCTGTGATACTGCTGTGATACTGATACTGCTGTGATACTTATACTGCTGTGATACTGCTGTGATACTGCTGTGATGCTGCTGTGATGCTGCTGTGATGCTGCTGTGATGCTGCTGTGATACTGATACTGCTGTGATACTGCTGTGATACTGATACTGCTGTGATACTGCTGTGATACTGATACTGCTGTGAAACTGCTGTGATGCTGCTGTGATACTGATACTGCTGTGGAACTGCTGTGATGCTGCTGTGATGCTGCTGTGATGCTGCTGTGATGCTGCTGTGATGCTGCTGTGATACTGCTGTGATACTGATCAGTATCAGTATCACAGCAGTATCACAGCAGTATCACAGAAGTGATACTGCTGTGATACTGCTGTGATGCTGCTGTGATGCTGCTGTGTTCTCATTCATAACACTCCGTTCGATGTCTCACTATGGGATGCGCCTCAACGCGTATGCAAACAGAAGCATCAATCTCATTACGCCAATCCTGATTGGCTGGTGATCTTGACGTCAACGTCAGGGAATCCACCCACCCTTTAAAGAGCCTGTGACACGAGTTTCCCCCATCATCCAAACCCATACATTTGAGTAAATATTGTCCCCTTGAAAACCGTTACTGAAATGATTTTGGATATTTGTACTTTGATAACCATTAATCTGCCCTTCAATGTTGACAATTTTCTGGATCTTCTAGGGGATTCTTCAAGTCCCGCCAAATTATGGGTGACGTCATTGCGGGCACAGCGTTCCAGCTGCACCGTTCAGGATCCCAGCATCTGCATGTAAACGCACGATGGTGCACACAGCAGCAAGCTCAGACAGCGATGACAGTTTAATTTTGAACGTGTCTGAGAGCTCATATGAGGCTGAAGGATCGGTTTATGTTGTATCTGTTAGAAGTTTAGGAATTAGGTGCGTCAATATGGGCGATCATACGGTCATGTAGCCAGTGGTGGAATGGGACTAAAAATCATCCCGGGACTCTCGACCGGCCCACTTCGGTACCGCTAGTAAATTGTCAACGGGGGGAGTTGGGGATGTCGGGGGCGGAGGGTGCTGTAGGCTGGGGAAGGCTAAGCCTTCCCAAATATTTGTGTCACTGCATCCTGGTAAAATACAAATATAATGTATAATGTCTGTGTCTTTGACATTAGCGCTGCTTGCCACCTGTGCCCTGTACTACGAAGCCAGTTCAACATACCCTGGATATGTTTGAGTAACAAAAAAACTAACAACAACAAACTAACAAACGAGATCTCGCTAAGCGGTCCTACGACGCTGGTTATTAACTCCGTAAATCAAGCCAGGGTTTCTCTCACCAGCTGAGAGCGCGTTCACGTCTAAGACACGAGTGGATCTGACTTTAATTACATTTAACTTGAGTGTTTCGTCAACATAATGTGTTGCTTAAAATAATACTTCTGCATACAGTATGTGACACTGTAAGTGTTGCACGGCCAGATACGGCTGGAGAAGCTGACTCGGATAAGGAAATATATGATATAATATGATCGATGATCTGATTGATGATGTAATATGAATGATAAGTGCGACACGTCAGCGTCTTCTCTGCATACGGCAGTTTAAACTGTATTTCCTTTATCCTGTAATATAACTTGAGAGATTTAAACTCCGCACACTGAGTTGATCTCTTTTCTATAGACGCCGGAGGCGGGCAGCGTCAGGTAAAAGAAGTTATTTAGCCTTCCCAAACCTGAGCCTCACGCGCCGCCTATGGGGATGTACTAGTGACTTATCCGACCGGCCCACTTCGGTACCGGCCCATCGGGATTCGTCCCGATGGCCAGTCCGCCACTGCACCCCGCCCACGTAAACTGTCAACGGGGGGAGCCTCGCTGCGGGGAAACGGTGGACCTAGTGTCCCGATCGGAGTGGGAATAATAATAATTAAAGCTGCAAGCAGCGTTGAGCGGGTCTTCGACGCTCCGCAGGCTGTTGTCCGCACGTCGACGTGTGTGTAGGTGTCTCGAGGACTCGGCCGTTGGCAAACGTGGGAAGTTTCAGGCCGATCGGACAATGTTTTTGAGTTACAGCAGTAACACAAACATTGTGTTTGATGGCGGGTGATCTGTCGCCATGGCAACGGCATTTGATGACACCCCATAATACGCCTAGATGTGTTGAGGGCTGCATCGTTATAAAACCTGTGAAGTTTTGTGCCGTTTGGAGCATGTTAACTGGAGTTATGAGAAAACCGTGTTTGACGGCGACCATTTGTTACCATAGCAACGAAATTTGGCGAAATTTCAAAACTGACAAATATATGTCTCGAGGGGTTGACGGTTAGAAGTCATGTAAAGTTTTAACAGTTTTTGACCATTTACACAGGAGTTATAGCAATATCGTGCTTAACGGCGAGGGAAGCGTTGCCATGGCAACAGCTTTTGAGGAGAACTCTCTATTGTCATATTGAGGTGTTGAGGGCCGAACCATTAACTGTCATCTGAAGTGTGGTGAAGTTTGGACCATTTTCCATTGACTTAAGACAATATTGTGTTCTAATGGCGAGGGACGCGTTGCCATGGAAACGGCATATGATGACATCCAATAATTGGCGTAGAGCTGTTGAGGGCAGGACCATTAACTGTCATCTGAAGTCTGGTGGTGTTTGGACAATTTTCCATTGAATTACGACAACACCAGTTTTTTTGGCGAGGGGTGTGTTGCCATGGCAACGGCATATGATGACATCCCATAATTGGCGTAGAGCTGTTGAGGGCCGGACCATTGACTGTCATCTGAAGTCTGGTGCAGTTTGGACCATTTTCCATTGAATTAGGACAACACCGTGTTTCATGGCGAGGGATGCGTTGCCATGGAAACGGGATAAGATGTCATCCCATAATTGACATAGAGCTGTTGAGGGCCGGACCATTAATGATAGTCTGAAGTCTGGTGCTGTTTGGACCATTTTCCATTGAATTACGACAACACCAGGTTTTTTGGCGAGGGATGCGTTACCATGGCAACGGCATATGATGACATCCCATAATTGACATAGAGCTGTTGAGGGCCGGACCATTAATGATAGTCTGAAGTCTGGTGCTGTTTGGACGATTTTCCATAGAAATACGACAACACCAGGTTTTTTGGCGAGGGATGCGTTGCCATGGCAACGGCATATGATGACATCCCATAATTGGCATAGAGCTGTTGAGGGCCTGACCATTAACTGTCATGTGAAGTCTCGTGCAGTTTGGACCATTTTCCATTGACTTAAGACAACATTGTGTTTTATGGCGAGGCATACGTTGCCATGGAAACGGCATATGATGACATCCCATAATTGGCATAGAGCTGTTGAGGGCCGGACCATTAATGATAGTCTGAAGTCTGGTGCGGTTTGGACGATTTTCCATAGAAATACGACAACACCAGGTTTTATGGCGAGGGATGCGTTACCATGGCAACGGCATATGATGACATCCCATAATTGGCATAGAGCTGTTGAGGGCCAGACCATTAACTGTCATGTGAAGTCTGGTGCAGTTTGGACCATTTTCCATTGACTTAAGACAACATTGTGTTTTATGGCGAGGCATGCGTTGCCATGGAAACGGCATATGATGACATCCCATAATTGGCGTAGAGCTGTTGAGGGCTGGACCATTAACTGTCATATGAAGTCTGGTGCCGTTTGGACGATTTTCCATTGAATTACGACAACACCCTGTTTCATGGCGAGGGATGCGTTACCATGGCAACGGCATATGATGACATCCCATAATTGGCATAGAGCTGTTGAGGGCCGGACCATTAACTGTCATGTGAAGTCTGGTGGCGTTTGGACGATTTTCCATTGAATTACGACAACACCAGGTTTTATGGCGAGGCATGCGTTGCCATGGAAACGGCATATGATGACATCCCATAATTGGCATAGAGCTGTTGAGGGCCGGACCATTAATGATAGTCTGAACTCTGGTGCGGTTTGGACGATTTTCCATTGAATTACGACAACACCAGGTTTTATGGCGAGGGATGCGTTAACATGGCAACGGCATATGATGACATCCCATAATTGCATAGAGCTGTTGAGGGCCGGACCATTAACTGTCATGTGAAGTCTGGTGCAGTTTGGACCATTTTCCATTGACTTAAGACAACATTGTGTTTTATGGCGAGGCATGCGTTGCCATGGAAACGGCATATGATGACATCCCATAATTGGCATAGAGCTGTTGAGGGCCGGACCATTAATGATAGTCTGAAGTCTGGTGCGGTTTGGACGATTTTCCATGGAATTACGACAACATCAGTTTTTTGGCGAGGCATGCGTTACCATGGCAACGGCATATGATGACATCCCATAATTGACATAGAGCTGTTGAGGGCCGGACCATTAATGATAGTCTGAAGTCTGGTGCGGTGTGGACGATTTTCCATGGAATTACGACAACAGTCTATTGTCCATGAAAGAACAGTATTGTCTATGAGGCGGTAACCTTTGTACTGTATGCACAAGGAAAACACATTAGAGTGTGGTGGGGTACCCTAAGTTGGACTTGCGTTTGTTTCACTTGTGTTCGTTTCACTTGTGTTTCTTGGGATGCCTCCCTCGCGCTCTGGAGCATAACGAAGCCACTTCTTCACAGTTTCCCTGAAGCCATTGTGGGTCAGCTTGCGGTCGAACTGCAGCATCTGAAAGACACACACACACACACACACACACACACACACACACACACACACACACACACACGCACATCAGAAAATGTCTACAAATGTTAGATGATCGTCTTGTTCACTTACCATTGCAACCATGATCAGGCACTGACTGCATGGGATCAAACTGGTGGCAGTTTCCTCTAAAGAAGTCTAGAGGAGGGAAAAACAAATGCTGTAACATTTACACAAAAAACACGACTAGTGTGATTTGATTTGTCTATAAAGAAAACTTTACATTTTAGTAGTAAATTGGGTTCATTAGTGAGGAATACAATGACATACCATTTTGTGCACGTTGTGGGGGTCCAAGGGGGGTGTACTGCACCGAGCCGTATCCCATTCCCGATATCCCTGTAGAAACAAAATCATTAGTTATATTTCACTATACTTTGGGAGTAGCAACATAACCTGATGTTCCAGCATATTGTTGTCAACTACCACAGGATGTCTGAACACAAAATCTGAATTGTAAGTCATACATATGTCAAATAGTATTCAATGAGTTCTGTGTCCCCGTCTCTCAAAACGTTAGTGTAGTGAAAGAGTAGGGCATCATACCAGTACTTGTACTTGCTCGCTGTGGGGCCTGGAGCTGGTGGTAATGGGCAGCACCAAATCCTGACATCCCAGCTGAAACACACAGTAGGAAAAAAGTTATTAGCATATGACAGTATTGTAACCTCCCATGTAAGGAAATGTGTCTATGTGTGTATGTGTGTAAGTTTGTGTATGTGTGTGCCTGTATGTGTGTGTATGTGTGTGTGTGCCTGTGTGTATGTGTATCTATGTGTGTGCATGTGTGTGTCTGTCTATGTGTGTGTGTCTGTTTGTATGTATGTGTGTCTGTTTGTATGTATGTGTGTCTGTTCATGTGTGTGTGTGTGTGTGTGTGTGTGTGTGTGTGTGTGTGTGTGTGTGTGTGTGTGTGTGTGTGTGTGTGTGTGTGTGTGTCTGTTTGTGTGTCTGTTTGTGTGTATGTGTGTGCATGTGTATTTATAAGATAAACTATATTTTTTGATGATCTGTCACATACATTGAAAACAGTTATTATGCTGACTTACATGCCACAGCCTCAGAAACCTGGAGTCATCCTCATGCAGAAATCCAGGCAGGGAGGAGAGCAGCACGTCGGCTATGGACGTCACCTTGATCCTTGAGTGCGAAAACATATCTTTGTTTTACTTTGGATGCTAAACAGCATAGCCACACAACAATTGATATCACAAGGGCTCTTCCATGACTGAAGAGATTACCATTTTGAAGCAATTGAGGCGTCTGCGATCCCACCTGTATCTCATTAGCACAACAACAAGGTGCAATAACATTAACACTGCTGTTCCCTCCCCAAACACAAGTATCTTAATAATAAATCTAAATCTATCAGGCTGACCCTCTGCCCCCCAACACACACACAGAAAATCCACTCTAGTATGATAATAAAACACCAAGAGGCTTAACCGACTCACCTGGAGGTCATAGGCGGTGAAGAGCTGAACTTCAGACACTTCGCCTTTGCGTGGCGCCTTCTTCCTGAACAATATGGCGTTATATTTGTGCCTCTATCCTGAGCACGCAATGAAACATGTTGAGCATAGAAAATGCGATTGAGCTCGCACTTGAACATCTTTGAGCACAGAGAAATATATTTTCTCTCATAAAACTCCTGCTCCGTGTGCAAGCAGACCGCTGCACGCGCTCTCTCTCCCTCGCTCGCTCGACCTCTCCAGCCTGTGCGCGCTCAGCTTTGCCTGCGCTCGCTCAAGTTGTCACAGTGTTACAAATGTCCCACAAAACTAACCAATCGGAGAACTCGAGAAGGTCAATTCTGATTGGCTGGTCCAGCGCCATGTAGAGAGAAGAGTTGCGACAGCGGAAGTCCAAAATGCTTGATCGTCACGTGGTTCAGAGAGACTCAGAAAGTTCCCGGAAGTTCGTGGCGGGCCATTTGAATCACGATTTGAATGCATTGATAACAGGATAGAAATGACATTTTTGGTAATTAGTAGTCAATAAAGGTTTTGATTTGCAATATGTATACAACATATCGATATGTGTATGTAGTTACATCAATGTGTTTTTTTTTTTTAAGTAAAATTTGCTAATATTTGAGGATTAAGATAAAATAAGAAGTACTTTATTGATACCAATTGGGGAAATGTTTACGCTGCAGCAGCAAAAGACAAGGAGGCATTTTACATTAGACAGTTAAAAGACTAGAATTAAACAATCGAAAATGTAAACATCTTAAATTGAAATAACATAGCATTACAACGTAGAAAGTAGAAAATATACATAGTGTGAACAGCTATCTTACCTGTTAACATATACATGTTAGGCTAACGTTGCCTTGGTTAGAGCCTGTTGCTGTTGTTTATTGCTTTGAATTCTTTAAAACAAATATTATCTTCTTAAACCTGTATGGTAGTCAGGAGCATCACATCCTAATGTTTATTGATATATTTAGAGGGAAGGAAGGTTTCAAAATTCTGATTAGATACATTTCTACCATTTCTTTAATTCATGGTGGTTTCAGTAATCCCATGGTAATTGAGGACACAAGTAATCTAAAGTACTAATGTAATCTTTATGACTTTCAGAAAGGACAGGAGACCCACAGGTGCCTATCAATGATTGTCAACTGACAGCCCAATGAGTCAAAGCACTAGCAGCAGCAGCATGATGAGGATGTTAAATGTGTTGTTTTAGGAACATCCATTGTAAATAAATGGAATTCAATAAACATTGAATAGCATATCATGCAGTTTGTCTGTGCCTTTTCCTCTGTGTTGTCCTGGCATATAGTCTCCCCCATGATTTGCTGTGCTGCCGGGGGATGCTCCAATCGCTCAGAGAAAGGAGTACAAATGTAAGGTTTCCCCACTGACACAGAGAGGAAGAAAGAATGGCTGGCTCAAGTCAGCAGGAGCAATTTAACTATCACAAAAGACAACAACAGCAACTAAATATGTGAGGTAATCATATTTTTCACAAAACGAAGACCACACCATTGGGAAGCTTAACGTCTGTTTAATCAAAAATAAAGAACAGGGAGAGGCTTGCTAAACTCTGGGAGTTGAGACTCAGGTGCAGGGTGAGGGTCTCATTGCAGGTCTTCAGGCTCCATTGAATCCCTGTGGGGTTCTTGTGCTGAAAGAGGGAGACAGGAGAAAGGGTTAGATACATCTAGCAACCTATAGGATGGGAAATTGCTGACCTTTTTTAAACTTACCATGTGTTTTCACTCTCACTTAACCCTCCGGTATCATTCGATTGGACTACGCAAATTAGTCATTCGAGACAAAAATGTCCACTGCAAAATGCTTTGATAAAAACATTATATTAAAAGGTTTTTTTCACAACTTCTTTGGGTTCAATCTTTAAAGCAACTTCCGCCCTAATAGAAAATACCAAAAATGTAATCATTTTCAGGATTTTAACCCTTTAAATGCCATTTTGAAAACATGAAACCGCTGGTTTTTTTCATGATGAAAACAGAGAAAATGAGTTATTTTCCAAAAAATACATATCTGGGGACTGGCTCTTTTTTCTTATAACAGTCTTGGATATGTCAAAGATTATCAACAAAATGGATTTTTTTGCATTATTAGTTTTTGCACAAAATCAGATTGAACAAAAAAGTTACAAATTAGTCATTCGGGACAAAAATGTCCACTTCCAAACACTGCTCTAAAATGACAACAGATTAATATTTTAAAAAGCTTTTTGGGGTTAAATCTTTCAATCAACTTCAGTCCTGATCAAAAATACCAAATGTTAAATTATGTTCAGGATTTTAACCCTTGAACTGCCAGTTTGAAAACATGAATTTGCGTTTTCTATGAAAAACATGCACAAAAAGGCAGTTATTTTCCATATAATGAATGTTGGGGGGGGTCGGCTTTTTTGTTTTTTTAACACAGTCTTGGATATGTCAAAGATTAGCAACAACATTGATTTTGGTTGATTATTAGTTTTTGCACAGAATCAGATTAAACAAAAAAGTCACACATTAGCCACTCGCGGACAAAAATGTCCCATCCACACCCATTATAACCTCATCTTTGGATCTCTCCGCCATACCGGTATAAAATCATGCATTTTGTAATGTCAGGGTTTTATATTGGAGGAAAATAGTTCAATTTGTCCTTCTTACTCTATATCACCAGATGTGACATTTTACCATTGAATTACATGCTTGTCATTTCTTGGTTTCTTTGCCTGTTGTATAATGGGGCCCTGACAGCCATTGGATTACATGTATGCAACTAATATGATGGAGGTGTGTTGGTATGGATGTGGAAGAGTGGTATCAGCTGAGAAATGTGTGTGTGTGTGTGTGTGTGTGTGTGTGTGTGTGTGTGTGTGTGTGTGTGTGTGTGTGTGTGTGTGTGTGTCTGGGTGTACAGTGTGTGTGCACAGAAACAACAATATACAGTAGATTTGGTTTACAGCAAGTCGCAGTTTTCGCCTCATATCTTTCTTTCTTTCTCTCTCTCTCACTCCCTCATTCCCAAACTCATACACACTCTTACATATTAAACCTCCTTATACCTTGTATGTGTGTGAGTGATTGTGTGTGAGAATGAGACAGGAGTAAGTGTGCTCTCATGGCGTTTTGTTTTTCATTTGTGCTGTTTCATGTGTCTTTGAGGTAAACAGATGTATGATCTTGACCCAGCTTGACCTCGATGTTTTGAATTGTTTGAACTTCAAAGTCCTTTGATAATGTCTCTTTAGCAAACAGACATACACAGCCATACATACACTCCTTGAAGTAAATAAAAACACCTGGCTGCAAAGCCAAAGCTTCAAATATGTGTAGTTTGGCTGGATGGTCATTTCATTCCTGTGATACGCAACAAGCAGTAAGATGAAGAGGAGCTTCTCTGTGGGACAAGAGGTCTCTGCTCATGCAGCCCCTAACTTCAGCTGCAGGACTCATCCTCTGAAACAGAAACACCCTGAGAAGGAGAATCTGGTGTGGATCTGAACTGTGCTTGAAAGGAGTCAGCACAAAGATAAAACACTTTTTTGCCAAACATGAGAAGGAGAATCTGATGTGGAGTTTGTAGTGGAGTCTGATCCTTCTTCGTCCGACCCTTCCCCTGAAAGTGGAGAGGACACAGAGGATCCCATCCCGTAGCTGCGCTACATTCCTCTGCACTACATTCCTCTGCACTATCCTATCCGGAGGATCGTGTCCGTCATGGCAGTGGGTGGACATCAAAACATTTTCAAATCTGGTTTCCCTTTCACGAGGAAACGCCGCGCTACATTCCTGCTGCCAGAGGTTTGGTTTCAGGGCCCACGCGTTATGCCATTACGAGTGGCATAAATAAGAATTCATGACGTGGAATCCTTCTTTGATTTATTCTTTACCCCTGAGATCATCAGCAGTATGGTCGACATGACACACCTGCATGGGGGACGTTCTGTGGCAAACTGGAGGGATGTTGATGCCACAGACGTTTGAGCAAACATTGGATAGGATCGTGTCCGTCATGGCAGTGGGTGCACATCAAAAAAAATTCAAATCTGGTTTCCCTCTCACGAGGAAACGCCGCGCTACATTCCTGCTGCCAGAGGTTTGGTTTCAGGGCCCACGCGTTATGCCATTACTGTCAGGATTATTATGTCATGTCACGTTTCTATGTCTAGGTGTGGGTGTTTTTCCGTTCTCCTTGTCATGTTTTCCTCCCTGTATATTGTCTGGTCTCGTTTCCCTGTGTTTTCATGTCTGTCGTTAGTTTCCCTGGTGTGTCTAATTTCTAGTGATGTTACGTATTGCGCCGAGGCTTCGGAGCGTGTGTCGAGTAATCCCCGAAGCTTTTTGTGAAGCATGTATCGAGGCTTGTATCGTTTTGGGCCAGTGACGTCATCGATGACAAATGAAGCCTCGCTGCCTGTCAATACCACGTGACTGCTTCAGGAAGCGATTCCGATCGGTTGAACCGTTGAACCACAACGCTCATAATACCCATGGATGTATAATAAGAAGAACCATATTACCCCTCCTGTACCCGGGCCTGGTGACACGATGGAATTAAGAGAGCTCAGACCCTCACTGATATAGAGGTCGGAACATGTCATAAGTATAAATAGATACAAGCATAAATAAATGTAGGAATAAAAACATGAATAAATAAATGAATAAATACAGGAATAAATATCGTGCAGTGTTTTTAGGGAGATTCAGTGTGTGGGCTGCGGCTCAGCTGGAAAGCAGTTGACTCACGACCGCAGGGTCCCTGGTTCAACAACTGGTCAATAGGCCTACGTATTTTTTGTTGTTTATAAAAGCTACAGCTAAATGAGATAATGTAGTTAATAAATGTATTCTTTGATATGGTTTAGCCTTTCTCAGGCTACAACATGGTTACGTTTATGAAGGAATACAAAACCCTCTTTGCAATGTAGCCTCCAAGCTTTTCAATCACAATCATTCAACTGGAATAAAAACAATATTGTTGACATGAAAATATGATTTAATGTTCGTTGTTTAGAGTTATTCTAAGGCTTTACTCATTGGGAACTCGGTATGAGATAGAGCACACTGTATGTCCAATCTGCCTGTTTTACACACTTTGACCAACAGGGGGTTTGTGTTCAAATGAAGCCCATGATGAAGCCTCATGAGATGAACCCTTTTGCGAACCAATTGGCTGGAAAGCTTCAAAGCTTCATAAGGCTTCATCTCGCCATCACTACTATTTTCCTGATTGTTTTCACCTGTCACTCCTTGTGTGTCTCCTGTGCTCATCAGTGTCAGCCCCGCCCCTGATTGTTCCCACCTGTGTCTAGTTACCCTGTGTTTAAATTCCCCTGTCTCCCAGTGTTCAGTGTCAGTTCGTCTTGTCTATTGTCATGGTAAGGTCTATGCTCCTGGTACTCATGAAAGGTTTTTGATTCCTCACTGCGTGAGCGCCTTCATTTTTTGTTCTCTGTTGTTTCGTCATCTCGACTAGAGTTTTGGTGGTTACCTTTTTGTTCCTTTTTGCCAGTCATGGAAAAGTAAAGTATCTTACAATACTTTACCTCTGTCTCCCTGTCTGCAATTGGGTCCAACATCCGAAGTGCCTGAGATCGTAACAATTACGAGTGGCATAAATAAGAATTCATGACGTGGAATCCTTCTTTGATTTATTCTTTACCCCTGAGATCATCAGCAGTATTGTTGACATGACACACCTGCATGGGGGACGTTCGGTGGCAAACTGGAGGGATGTTGATGCCACAGATGTTTGAGCAAACATTGGATAGGATAGTGCAGAGGAATGTAGCTGTGCCTCATTCCTCTGCACTATCCTATCCGGAGGATCGTGTCCATCATGGCAGTGGGTGGACATCAACACATTTTCAAATCTGGTTTCCCTCTCACGAGGAAACGCCGCGCTACATTCCTGCTGCCAGAGGTTTGGTTTCAGGGCCCACGCGTTATGCCATTACGAGTGGCATAAATAAGAATTCATGACGTGGAATCCTTCTTTGATTTATTCTTTACCCCTGAGATCATCAGCAGTATTGTCGACATGACACACCTGCATGGGGGACGTTCAGTGGCAAAGTGGAGGGATGTTGATGCCACAGATGTTTGAGCAAACATTGGATAGGATAGTGCAGAGGAATGTAGCGCAGCTACGGGATGGGATCCTCTGTGTCCTCTCCACTTTCAGGGGAAGAGTCAGACGAAGAACGATCAGACTCCACCACAAGCATCTGATAATTTCTCTAAGCATGGCTTCACGTGGCGGCGCAACGAATATTCTTGTTACTCCTGTGGCAATCTCTGGTGCTATCATCCCATTTGTGGTGTGATTGAGGAGGAGATCACTAAGCACTTTAGTGAACATCAGGCTTTTTTCATCCAAAAGGTTTTGTAGTCCTTCATACATCTCAACCTCATCACCATCGTGTTGTTCCTCAGCAGTTCCTCAGCAGCTCCTCAACCTCCTCAGCAAAGGACCTCATCGATTCCTCTGTATCAACGTGGGATTCGGGGCAGAATTGTTCCTTCTTTTCTGCCCCCATCTGATAAATGAACTGTTTGTCAAACTATTTGGCAAAAAAGTTTTTTATCTTTGTGCTGACTCCTTTCAAGTACAGTTCAGATCCACACTAGATTCTCCTTCTCAGGGTGTTTCTGTTTCAGAGGATGATTCCTGCAGCTGAAGTTACGGGCTGCATGAGACCTCTTGTCCCACAGAGAAGCTCCTCTTCATCTTACTGCTTGTTGCGTATCACAGGAATGAAATGACCATCCAGCCAAACTACACATATTTGAAGCTTTGGCTTTGCAGCCAGGTGTTTTTATTTACTTCAAGGAGTGTATGTATGGCTGTGTATGTCTGTTTGCTAAAGAGACATTATCAAAGGACTTTGAAGTTCCAAACAATTTGCTCAAACATCTGTGGCATCAACATCCCTCCAGTTTGCCACCGAACGTCCCCCATGCAGGTGTGTCATGTCAACAATACTGCTGATGATCTCAGGGGTAAAGAATAAATCAAAGAAGGATTCCACGTCATGAATTCTTATTTATGCCACTCGTAATTGTTACGATCTCAGGCACTTCGGATGTTGGACCCAATTGCAGACAGGGAGACAGAGGTAAAGTATTGTAAGATACTTTACTTTTCCATGACTGGCAAAAAGGAACAAAAAGGTAACCACCAAAACTCTAGTCGAGATGACGAAACAACAGAGAACAAAAAATGAAGGCGCTCACGCAGTGAGGAATCAAAAACCTTTCATGAGTACCAGGAGCATAGACCTTACCATGACAATAGACAAGACGAACTGACACTGAACACTGGGAGACAGGGGAATTTAAACACAGGGTAACTAGACACAGGTGGGAACAATCAGGGGCGGGGCTGACACTGATGAGCACAGGAGACACACAAGGAGTGACAGGTGAAAACAATCAGGAAAATAGTAGTGATGGCGAGATGAAGCCTTATGAAGCTTTGAAGCTTTCCAGCCAATTGGTTCGCAAAAGGGTTCATCTCATGAGGCTTCATCATGGGCTTCATTTGAACACAAACCCCCTGTTGGTCAAAGTGTGTAAAACAGGCAGATTGGACATACAGTGTGCTCTATCTCATACCGAGTTCCCAATGAGTAAAGCCTTAGAATAACTCTAAACAACGAACATTAAATCATATTTTCATGTCAACAATATTGTTTTTATTCCAGTTGAATGATTGTGATTGAAAAGCTTGGAGGCTACATTGCAAAGAGGGATTTGTATTCCTTCATAAACGTAACCATGTTGTAGCCTGAGAAAGGCTAAACCATATCAAAGAATACATTTATTAACTACATTATCTCATTTAGCTGTAGCTTTTATAAACAACAAAAAATACGTAGGCCTATTGACCAGTTGTTGAACCAGGGACCCTGCGGTCGTGAGTCAACTGCTTTCCAGCTGAGCCGCAGCCCACACACTGAATCTCCCTAAAAACACTGCACGATATTTATTCCTGTATTTATTCATTTATTTATTCATGTTTTTATTCCTACATTTATTTATGCTTGTATCTATTTATACTTATGACATGTTCCGACCTCTATATCAGTGAGGGTCTGAGCTCTCTTAATTCCATCGTGTCACCAGGCCCGGGTACAGGAGGGGTAATATGGTTCTTCTTATTATACATCCATGGGTATTATGAGCGTTGTGGTTCAACGGTTCAACCGATCGGAATCGCTTCCTGAAGCAGTCACGTGGTATTGACAGGCAGCGAGGCTTCATTTGTCATCGATGACGTCACTGGCCCAAAACGATACAAGCCTCGATACATGCTTCACAAAAAGCTTCGGGGATTACTCGACACACGCTCCGAAGCCTCGGCGCAATACGTAACATCACTAGAAATTAGACACACCAGGGAAACTAACGACAGACATGAAAACACAGGGAAACGAGACCAGACAATATACAGGGAGGAAAACATGACAAGGAGAACGGAAAAACACCCACACCTAGACATAGAAACGTGACATGACATAATAATCCTGACAGTAATGGCATAACGCGTGGGCCCTGAAACCAAACCTCTGGCAGCAGGAATGTAGCGCGGCGTTTCCTCGTGAGAGGGAAACCAGATTTGAATTTTTTTTGATGTGCACCCACTGCCATGACGGACACGATCCTATCCAATGTTTGCTCAAACGTCTGTGGCATCAACATCCCTCCAGTTTGCCACAGAACGTCCCCCATGCAGGTGTGTCATGTCGACCATACTGCTGATGATCTCAGGGGTAAAGAATAAATCAAAGAAGGATTCCACGTCATGAATTCTTATTTATGCCACTCGTAATGGCATAACGCGTGGGCCCTGAAACCAAACCTCTGGCAGCAGGAATGTAGCGCGGCGTTTCCTCGTGAAAGGGAAACCAGATTTGAAAATGTTTTGATGTCCACCCACTGTCATGACGGACACGATCCTCCGGATAGGATAGTGCAGAGGAATGTAGTGCAGAGGAATGTAGCGCAGCTACGGGATGGGATCCTCTGTGTCCTCTCCACTTTCAGGGGAAGGGTCGGACGAAGAAGGATCAGACTCCACTACAAACTCCACATCAGATTCTCCTTCTCATGTTTGGCAAAAAAGTGTTTTATCTTTGTGCTGACTCCTTTCAAGCACAGTTCAGATCCACACCAGATTCTCCTTCTCAGGGTGTTTCTGTTTCAGAGGATGAGTCCTGCAGCTGAAGTTAGGGGCTGCATGAGCAGAGACCTCTTGTCCCACAGAGAAGCTCCTCTTCATCTTACTGCTTGTTGCGTATCACAGGAATGAAATGACCATCCAGCCAAACTACACATATTTGAAGCTTTGGCTTTGCAGCCAGGTGTTTTTATTTACTTCAAGGAGTGTATGTATGGCTGTGTATGTCTGTTTGCTAAAGAGACATTATCAAAGGACTTTGAAGTTCAAACAATTCAAAACATCGAGGTCAAGCTGGGTCAAGATCATACATCTGTTTACCTCAAAGACACATGAAACAGCACAAATGAAAAACAAAACGCCATGAGAGCACACTTACTCCTGTCTCATTCTCACACACAATCACTCACACAAGGTATAAGAAGGTTTAATAAGAGTGTGTATGAGTTTGGGAATGAGGGAGTGAGAGAAAAAGAGAGAAAGAAAGAAAGATATGAGGTGAAAACTGCGACTTGCTGTAAACCAAATCCACTGTATATTGTTGTCTCTGTACACACACACTGTACATCCACACACACTGTACATCCACACACACACACACACACACACACACACACACACACACACACACACACACACACACACACACACACACACACACACACACACACACACACACACACACACACACACACACACACACACACACACACACACACACACACACACACACACACACACACACACACACACACTTCTCAGCTGATACCACTCTTCCACATCCATACCATCATATTAGTTGCATACATGTATTCCAATGGCTGTCAGGGCCCCATTATACAACAGGCAAAGAAACCAAGAAATGATTGTAATTCAATGGTAAAATGTCACATCTGGTTTTTACAGTAAAAAGGACAAATGTAACTATTTTCCTCCAATATAAAACCCTGACATTACAAAATGCATGATTTTATACCGGTATGGCGGAGAGATCAAAATATGTGGTTATAATGGGAGTGGATGGGAAATTTTTGTCCGCGAGTGGCTAATGTGTGAGTTTTTTGTTTAATCTGATTCTGTGCAAAAACTAATAATCAACCAAAATCAAGTGGACCATTAACTGTCATATGAAGTCTGGTGCCGTTTGGACGATTTCCCATTGAGTTAGGACAACACCGTGTTTCATGGCGAGGGACGCGTTGCCATGGAAACGGCATATGGTGACATCCCATAATTGACATAGAGCTGTTGAGGGCCAGACCATTAATGATAGTCTGAAGTCTGGTGGCGTTTGGACGATTTTCCATTGAATTACGACAACACCCTGTTTCATGGCGAGGGATCTGTTGCCATGGAAACGGCATATGATGACATCCCATAATTGGCATAGAGCTGTTGAGGGCCGGACCATTAGCCATCACATGAAGTCTGGTGCCGTTTGGACGATTTTCCATTGAATTACGACAACACCAGGTTTTATGGCGAGGCATGCGTTGCCATGGAAACGGCATATGATGACATCCCATAATTGGCATAGAGCTGTTGAGGGCCGGACCATTAATGATAGTCTGAACTGTGGTGCGGTTTGGACGATTTTCCATTGAATTACGACAACACCAGGTTTTATGGCGAGGGATGCGTTACCATGGCAACGGCATATGATGACATCCCATAATTGGCATAGAGCTGTTGAGGGCCGGACCATTAACTGTCATGTGAAGTCTGGTGCAGTTTGGACCATTTTCCATTGACTTAAGACAACAATGTGTTTTATGGCGAGGGACGCGTTGCCATGGAAACGGCATATGGTGACATCCCATAATTGACATAGAGCTGTTGAGGGCCAGACCATTAATGATAGTCTGAAGTCTGGTGGCGTTTGGACGATTTTCCATTGAATTACGACAACACCCTGTTTCATGGCGAGGGATCTGTTGCCATGGAAACGGCATATGATGACATCCCATAATTGGCATAGAGCTGTTGAGGGCCGGACCATTAGCCATCACATGAAGTCTGGTGCCGTTTGGACGATTTTCCATTGAATTACGACAACACCAGGTTTTATGGCGAGGCATGCGTTGCCATGGAAACGGCATATGATGACATCCCATAATTGGCATAGAGCTGTTGAGGGCCGGACCATTAATGATAGTCTGAACTGTGGTGCGGTTTGGACGATTTTCCATTGAATTACGACAACACCAGGTTTTATGGCGAGGGATGCGTTACCATGGCAACGGCATATGATGACATCCCATAATTGGCATAGAGCTGTTGAGGGCCGGACCATTAACTGTCATGTGAAGTCTGGTGCAGTTTGGACCATTTTCCATTGACTTAAGACAACAATGTGTTTTATGGCGAGGGACGCGTTGCCATGGAAACGGCATATGGTGACATCCCATAATTGACATAGAGCTGTTGAGGGCCAGACCATTAATGATAGTCTGAAGTCTGGTGGCGTTTGGACGATTTTCCATTGAATTACGACAACACCCTGTTTCATGGCGAGGGATCTGTTGCCATGGAAACGGCATATGATGACATCCCATAATTAGCATAGAGCTGTTGAGGGCCGGACCATTAGCCATCACATGAAGTCTGGTGCCGTTTGGACGATTTTCCATTGAATTACGACAACACCAGGTTTTATGGCGAGGCATGCGTTGCCATGGAAACGGCATATGATGACATCCCATAATTGGCATAGAGCTGTTGAGGGCCGGACCATTAATGATAGTCTGAACTGTGGTGCGGTTTGGACGATTTTCCATTGAATTACGACAACACCAGGTTTTATGGCGAGGGATGCGTTACCATGGCAACGGCATATGATGACATCCCATAATTGGCATAGAGCTGTTGAGGGCCAGACCATTAACTGTCATGTGAAGTCTGGTGCAGTTTGGACCATTTTCCATTGACTTAAGACAACAATGTGTTTTATGGCGAGGCATGCGTTGCCATGGCAACGGCATATGATGACATCCCATAATTGGCAAAGAGCTGTTGAGGGCCGGACCATCAATGATAGTCTGAAGTCTGGTGCCGTTTGGACGATTTTCCATTGAATTACGACAACACCATGTTTTTTGGCGAGGGATGCGTTACCATGGCAACGGCATATGATGACATCCCATAATGGACATAGAGCTGTTGAGGGCCGGACCATTAATGATAGTCTGAAGTCTGGTGCGGTTTGGACGATTTTCCATAGAAATACGACAACACCAGGTTTTATGGCGAGGGATGCGTTACCATGGCAACGGCATATGATGACATCCCATAATTGACATAGAGCTGTTGAGGGCCGGACCATTAATGATAGTCTGAAGTCTGGTGCGGTTTGGACGATTTTCCATGGAATTACGACAACACCAGTTTTTTGGCGAGGGATGCGTTACCATGGCAACGGCATATGATGACATCCCATAATTAACATAGAGCTGTTGAGGGCCGGACCATTAATGATAGTCTGAAGTCTGGTGCGGTTTGGACGATTTTCCATTGAATTACAACAACATCGTATTTTTTGGCGAAGGATGCGTTGCCATGGAAACGGCATACGGTGAGATCTCAGATTTCACGTTGAGCTGTTGAGGCATGGACCAGTGATATAAAAGTGAAGATTGGGGGACGATGGGACCGTGTCCATTGGATTTACAGCGACACCGTTGTTTATGGCGAAGGATCCGTCGCCATGGTAACGCCAAATTAAGTAACATCAGATTTGACCTAGAGCTGTTCAGGGCTGTAGTGTTAACCATCAGGTGAAGTTTGGTGGCGTTCTGAGTATGTCAGTTTGAGTTATGACATCATCGTGTTCCATGGCGAGGGACCGCGTTGCCATGGCAACGGCATATGATGACATCCCATAATTGGCATAGAGCTGTTGAGGGCCGTACCATTAACTGTCATGTGAAGTCTGGTGCAGTTTGGACCATTTTCCATTGACTTAAGACAACATTGTGTTTTATGGCGAGGCATACGTTGCCATTGAAACGGCATATGATGACATCCCATAATTGGCATAGAGCTGTTGAGGGCCGGACCATTAATGATAGTCTGAAGTCTGGTGCGGTTTGGACGATTTTCCATGGAATTACGACAACATCAGTTTTTTGGCGAGGGATGCGTTACCATGGCAACGGCATATGATGACATCCCATAATTGACATAGAGCTGTTGAGGGCCGGACCATTAATGATAGTCTGAAGTCTGGTGCGGTTTGGACGATTTTCCATGGAATTACGACAACACCAGTTTTTTGGCGAGGGATGCGTTACCATGGCAACGGCATATGATGACATCCCATAATTAACATAGAGCTGTTGAGGGCCGGACCATTAATGATAGTCTGAAGTCTGGTGCGGTTTGGACGATTTTCCATTGAATTACAACAACATCGTATTTTTTGGCGAAGGATGCGTTGCCATGGAAACGGCATACAGTGAGATCTCAGATTTCACGTTGAGCTGTTGAGGCATGGACCAGTGATATAAAAGTGAAGATTGGGGGACGATGGGACCGTGTCCATTGGATTTATAGCGACACCGTTGTTTATGGCGAAGGATCCGTCGCCATGGTAACGCCAAATTAAGTAACATCAGCCGTCATGATTTCTGAACATTTTCTGCGCTTTTGCCGGTCGTTTTCCCTGTTTTTGTGTGTTTTTTGGCAGGTTTATCGGTCGCTGCGCGACCGATTTCAATAGGGTCTTCGCCGACCTAGGTCTCAGACCTACTTTTACTACGTTTACTGCCAGGCCGCAAAACCAGTTCACGGCGAGTACAAAAAAAAACGAGAGAAGAAGAACTACACGGGGAGGGGGTATAAAGCCCACCCGCTGTATGAGGCGTTTGTTTACTTTCCGACCTCAGACATGATGGAGTTCACTGAGCTTGTTGTCTTTGTGCTCATGTTATACAGCTTTGTAACTGGGTTATTGCAGCCAACTAGGGATTTGACCCACTCGTCGGATGCTGTAAGTGCAATGCTGGTTCGGAATCGAAGGCGGTTAAAAAGCTTTCGGAAAAGGATTGGACGACGAAAGGCACACACTATAGCCATGTTTCGCCGTAGGATGGCTGATGACGATCAGTGTTTTCACGCCCTCAGAACAGCGATGGTAAGTTCAGTAAAATCACATGAATACTACGTAGGATTTGTGGAGTTATGTGAGCTAATGTGTGCCTTTGTATGTGTTCCAGATATGCCAATACTACGGAGCGCGTCGTGTCCCGCGCTCTCTCTGGGTGAACAATAGAACATCGGCCTGGTGGGAGACGGTGGTGCCAACGTACACCGATGAGCAGTGGATGAAAGTTTTCTGAATGTCCAAGCAATCTTTCAAATACCTAATTTGTCGCCTGGGAGCAACGTTGGGGAGAAGCGACACCAACTTCCGGGAGTGTGTCCCTGTGCCTAAAAAAAATCGCCTTGGAAACTTGCAACCAACTCAGAGTACAGGACCATCTCTCATTTGTTTGGAGTCGGCATCTCTACGGTGTGTTGCTGTGTGCAGGAGTTCTGCTCCTCTGTTGTGAGCCTACTCCTTCCTGAGTTTATGCCATGGCCGAACTCTGAGAAGTTAGAGGAGATGGCGTTAACTTTTGAGCGCAAATGGGGTGTGCCACAGTGTGTTGGTGCAGTAGATGGATCACGCATCCCCATTATGAGACCAAAGGAATACCATAACGAGTATTTCAACCGCAAAGGCTGGTACTCGCTCGTCCTGCAGGGTGTTGTGGATGCTAGGGGCCTCTTTTGGAGTGTTTTTGTTGGCTTACCAGGTAGCATGCATGATAGCAGAGTGTTCAGCATGTCCTCACTGGTTAGTTTTGTGGATAGGGGTGGTCTACTTCCTCATGTAACAAGGAATATTGGGGGACATGATGTGGGTTACTATATCCTTGGTGACTCAGCCTACACCCTGCAAAGATGGCTGATGAAACCTTTCCAGGACAATGGAAGGCTCACACCCGAGCAACGTGTGTACAACTTCAAAACAAGCCGAGCACGAGTGGTGGTGGAGAATGCTTTTGGCAGACTGAAGGGAAGGTGGCGCTGCTTGATGAAAAGAAACGACTGCAACATTGACAAGATCAGAACCCAGGTGGTAGCATGTTGCATATTACATAACCTGTGTGAGAGTAATGGTGATGAATACAGGGATGAATGGACTGCCTTACCAGCGGCGACCCAGCTTGATGTACCAGCCAATATTGGCGAGGCTGGGGGGAAAGAAATGCGCACAGCCCTTATGAGGCATCTCAACATCGATTAAATTGTAAATTGACAATAAAATCTTTTGATCTTTTGTACAGTGCATTTGGTTCTCTCTTTTATTTACCACATTCAAGACCGGCACAATTACAATAGTGCAGACACACCTTTGTGCATACAATTTGTGTATTAATATGCTAAGATATATAAAGTATGGAAACGGTAAGCAGTGCAAGTATAGTATAACATATATAGATATTAATTTCATGATGATAAACATTGTGGAACAATGATGAAAAATGGGAATGGATGTGGCGACGTAAAACTGACACAAAACAACAACAAACTTTTGCCGAGCCAATGGGAGAGCTTCATCAGCAGCACGGGGTAAAACCCACCAATGAGCGCTCAGCTCGAGATACCAGCGAGTCGTTTCCCATCAAGCATTTCGCTTCCGCAGCCCGTGGAGAGGAACTGCGCCGCCTCGCCGCGCCACGCTCTCAAGGCTGCGGGCGTCTTTGTCCCGCGAGATTTCAACGTCTCATGTAGGCGAGCCTCCAGAGCAAGTCGGACAAAATGACTACCCATCATGCAACGCACGAGCAAGACGATGATCGCAACTGCGCAGGTCTCGCTTGTCTCAAACAAGCCTACTACAAACTCACCGGTGCCAGCGGAGAAAGCACGTCAGCGGAACCCGGAAGTGGCCTTCGTGCCAAAGAGCAAGAGGGAGCAAGAGCGACACTGACCCCTCTTTATAAAGGTTGCCCCGTGTGGTGATAGGGCTGAACAGTCTATCCTGCTACATTAGGATCACCTGTGTTTAGTCTAGAAAAAGGTACATGTGTGCATTTTATTATAAAGTTGTGTATATTTACAGACTGTTGCAAAAACTAAGAAGCTTATAAACATCAGGTTTAAAACTAAAAGAGCTTTACAAAAAAGTAGGCTAACACAATTAAAGATGTTTGGAGTTTTATTTGAGTTATTAATTTACATTTTTTGTCAAAGAGATGCTGATTTGAAACCTTTGTTACACACAGTTACGGCACTTCCTGTTTCTGCCGGAGAGAGGGGAGGCCGTCCCAAAGCTTGCTGCTGTGTTTACTCCCTCCATCTGACAGGAGGGAGCCTCATGTGTCACTCCATGGAGTTCACTCCGTCACGGAGGGGGAGTGTGTAGGGGTAGGGTGTAGGCCGTGGTTTGGGATTGGGCCACACACACGCACTTTTTTGGCCCCCCCACTTCTAAAATGAATCCGGCGCGCCTGGTGTGGACCAATATAGACACTTTAAAAGTGTTGTATTTGACTCTATAAGAGTTAAATTAGCGCTGCTGATTTGATAACACAGCTGATGCCAACAGGCAGGAACAGGGAGACACAACACTGAGAGCACAGCAGCCAAGGTTACAGGTGCGTGTGCTCAGTCAGGACGGAACTGATGGGTCAAAGTTATGGGCTTTGGAAAAACAGCTATCAAAGAAGGAGATGGTCTGTTAACTTAAGCCTGGCCCCCCCGATACCGGGGGGGAAAAACGCGTCACTGCAGGAGACAGCGTCTGGGGCATGGGCGTCGCCTGGGGTAGGCAAAGCCCCGGATGTTTTTTCTTTAGCCCCGGACAAATTCTCCCTCAATAATATAATACATTAACCTACTTTACCTAGAGGACGGCAGGTTTGTAATTTCCCGTGTTCAGTGAATGCAACAGAGCCACCAGACCAATCAGAGAGTTGCATGGAAATAAACGTGTTTTATTGGCTGACAGGTACGTACCTCTCCTCTGTGACAATGTTTAAACTTTAAACTGTCAGCCGCGGACGCTGAGTTTCTGAAGAAGATGGACATTAGAAATTTTTTTAATAAAAAAGACGGCAATTCTCAAGTGGTGGCTCACACAACAATCCCAGAGCCACCACCTGAGCCAGGTGGTGACTCACACAGCAACCCCAGAGCCACCACCTGAGCCAGGTGAACAAGGTATGTAAATGTCAGTAAACTTACAAGTTATGCGAACATGTAAGCAAAGCATAAATTATAGCTATGTTGATGTTACTTTGAATCGCGCGGGTAAGCTAAACCGTTAGCAAGTAGCTATAGCTAGCCAGATATATTAAATAAACACTTTGTCATACAATATAAATGTTGTGTTTTTTAGCGTTACTTGGTGATTTCAAAGAAAGCTCTCTGGGAAATGTTGACTTACTGTCAGTGTTCGACATGAAGCTAGAAGCTACCTTACAGTACACAGTTGATCCGGAGTCCTGTCAGTTAAAGTGTTTCATAGTTAGCTTAGCTAAGCATCAACCTAGCACTGAAATATATGGATGTTATGTGACGGTATTTCTGAGGAAAAGTCAGCTGATATGGTGGCATAGTTGCCACTGCGTGTCACAGCATGTTTG
>CM053245.1:33554699-33582199 GCA_028583405.1 Pogonophryne albipinna | reverse complement strand
CGTTGCTCGCGTAAACTCCCCAAGCTCAAGACACGCCCACCGCCAAGCGGCAACGCACGCCGCCGTGTGTAGGGGCCGTTGAAGCTTCCAACGCTTCTGCCCATTCACTTTGAATGGGGTGACGTCACTTTTAGCCGTACTGCATTTTGGGAAGCGACGTGGAGCGTTGCTGGCGTTGCTCGCTTCAAAAGTTGAGCAATGTTCAACTTTTGACGCCTCGACGGAGGCGTCAGCCAATGAAATCCCGTTTATGCAAATCTGCCAGTACAAGCGCTAGCCAATCAAACCGCGTGTATGCTGGGAGAGACTACGCAGGTCATTTCCTCATATTCAAAAAAATGGAGGGAAAATGCATTATAGCGGAAGAGAATCACCCGGTGCTGAATGATCAGTCTCTGTTCATCTACCGGGATACAAACCGGAGGAGCGAGGCATGGAGGGAGGAGGCATGGAGGGAGGAGGCAGAGACAGTGGGTGAAACTGGTAGGTTTTCGCCTGTTTGGGGATTTTATATCCAGTTTAATTCGTTTTAACATTGCTCTTGCTTTGTATGTCGGGGGCGGGAGATTCATGTGATTGGTTGTTGGTCGCGTTGCTCGCAAAAAATCCCCAGGCTTCAGACACGCCCACCTCCAAGCGTCAACGCACGCTGCTGTGTGGACGCTCCGTAAATGTCACAAGCTTGACCTCGGCAAACCCCGGGGCTGAGTTAGCGAGCCCAAGCCTTGACTCATCAAGGCGGCCGCAACCAACGCTGTCCTCCGAGCAGGGGCGCCGTAAGGGGGTGAAAAGTTAGGATGATTCTAAGGGCTCGTGACTGGCAGGGGCCCCAAAACATTTTAGAACATTAAGAAAAAATGTTTAAGTAACCTTTCATCAATCATCAATAATTAACATTAATATACAACACACTCTCACTCCATAATCGTCCAGGAGCGACGTTTGGTCAGTGTCCGTGGCGTGCAGTTGTGACGCTCCTAGGCTCCTTCAGCTTCATAAAGGGACGCAAATAGCTTTCAACTGATTGCAATGTATTCCCATCTGCGGCGGGATTTGACGCTCATGGAAGCACGGCATTCGTTTGTGTCGGCTGCCCTTAAAGGCAATGTGAGCGTCCATTCTCATTGGATAACGGAGAATTGTACACCCGGAAGTAAGTATTCCCCTTACTGTGGATTGATTTTACAGTGATATCTGCTCTACTCATCGACTAACAAACACCAGATTATCCTTGTTAATTACACAACATTGATTGGTTTAAATTGTGTGCAATGCTTTTGTATTTTTCCCCTTCGATTCGGAGAAACAAATATTTTTTCGGAGTAAAGGATGGCAGAAGACACTACACTACCCAGAATCCCTAGCTATCGTTTAGGACTACACCATGTGCTCTGTTTGACAAACCCTGTGATTAGTTCTCAAGCTCTGTGATTGGTTGACCTCCAACTGCATTCCATATGAAAAAACGTTTCGTAAAAGATAAAATCATACTTTATTCAGCAGTGCTTGCTTTTCTCTTTGAAAGTCATCACATGAATGCATTGTAATAAATGGTTCGGCTGCATTAAATATATTACACATCTGTCGTAGCTCTTTATTTTTATTTATCTACAGAGATCGGGCTCAGAATAGACCGGAAACTATTCTTTTACCGTTGAGTTTGAATTTCACAATAAAGTTAGTAATATTTTGTTTTGATATTATTGTTTTGTATGAACTACTAGACCGCTGGGTCATGTTAAGACCATCTTTTCTGTGTTGCTGTGGGTTTTTTCCATCACTTTTGTGTTACAAATATCAAAACAATAACTAAATATATCTGTCGTAAACTAAACCAGAAACAGCAGTATATTTTATTTTGTTAACACAGTAAACTTGACAGCTTTTTAACCCGCACCACCTACTGGTGAAAGCACGTTATTACACATTTAGAGTAATGCAATGCAGGTAGATTGTGTTGCTTTTTAATGACTGTTTAAAATGCCTTTTTCTTAATGTCTTTTATTATTATTAACTACTTGTTACTTGTTGCTAGGGACGCTGCTATCGATATTATTTCTGTTATGTTGTGTAACTGTTTAATGGTGTTATCTTTATTGCTACCCCCTTCCCCGTCAATGTATAGTGTTGGTCCACAGCGCAAACGTATTAGTTTAACAAAATCCGCATCTAAAATTGTGGCATAGATACGTTATTTTCCCCTGTGCAATTCTCCATTTACTCAACAATAACACATTATTATCCTTGTGTTTATTTATTTGTTTGATTAATAAACACAAGTTGGAGTCCGTCAGGACCGAGGGTCGGAGCAGCTCATTTGCTTTAGAGAATATTACACCGGGAAGTAAGTATTCTCTCCGCTTCGCTTGACAAACCCCGTGATAGTCCTCAAGCTCTGTGATTGGAGAGTGTGCTCCGAGGGTTACGCCGAGCCTCGAATGGGATGGAACCACGGCAGACTGTCCAAAACTGGATTTGAACGGGTCCACCGCGTCCCCCCCTCCCCCACCCCGTCCCCAGAACTACACATGCTGGCTATTCTGTTTCGCAACATGTTCTCTATCTATGGCACGTCTCTACTGGGAGTTGTAGTTTTAAAAGACGTTTTCGTATTTCCCATAATAAGAAGTTGTCAGTATTAAACTGTGTACATCCCTGGAGGTTTAGGGGATAGGAAACACTCACATTTAAAACATATAATTAATAAATGGGTGAAAATTGCTTGTGTACATAATGGGCAGCATTAACGTCGCTCCTGGACGATTATGGAGTGAGAGTGTGTTCTAATATATCGTCATATTGATGATGTACTCACTAAACTTACGATACATTTAACTTATTTTCTTCCAAAAGTTATTTATCCTAAGCATCGAATACCCCCCTCTATTTACATGTAATGGTTTGGTCCTGCCTCCAAACGCTGTGCGGCACCGGCCCTTTCTAGCAAAGAGACTAGTGAGAGCATGTGAGGAGCAAGGATGCTAGTACTTACGTGTGTACGATGTCTCAACGACTCACAAAGTCAGGCTTTCAAAAGAGAAAAGAAAGGAGAGAAAGACAAGAGAGAGGGACTAAAGGGCGACAGGATGTCACCCAGTTTTTCAAAAGAAAAAGTGGGTGTGGTCCATGAGTGGTGGAAATTAGTCTGTTAGCTAAGCTTAGTCCATTGTAAATAATAATTGTACAGTTTTGCTGACATTAAAGGTGGGGTAGGTAAGTTTGAGAAACCGGCTCGAGATACACTTGTTATATTCCATGGAATGCTCTTAACATCCCGATAGCAATGAATATCTGAAGTGCTTTGACAACAATCCATAAAAACATCATCAGTGGAAGCCGTGGTTCTGTAAAAAGCACGACCAATCATCTGAGCCGGCTAAAGTAACTGGATGGCCTACCTGCCTGTCAGCCTTCCATCTGTGCACAAACTTATCTCGTGCCCTCATTGGTCATGTGCACGTGTGTTGGAGGAGGGGCTCTGTGAGGAAGGGGCAGATTTCTTCCGGTTGTGTATTTTCTAATTCTAGCGCACTAGAGCTGGTTTCTCCAAAATGACCTCCCCCACCTTTAACTACTGTTAATATCTTCACAGAAAATTCTGAGGTTTTTCATTTCACTTCTCTTTTAGCAGACATTTAATAAATGCAGGTACATTTTTAGCAGCTATTCACACTAAATCAGTTGTCCCTCCCCTGGTGCCAGGACCAACAGATCCATCTCTAGGCTCCGCAGCCCTGTCCCCCCATAATGCTTTGCAGTCTTGCCATGCTGTCCATTGAAAGCCAGTTGGCTAGAAAGCTGGACTTCAAGGACTTGATCAGTGACTTTGCCTGTAAGAAGGCTAGGCGCTGGGCTCTTGGTGAGTAAGGCTGAGCCAGGGCTCGTGATAACTGTTAAAGGGCGAGGCTATGGTAACGGTATTGGATCACTACCTGATCACTACACACAAGATGCATGATGAGAAAAGACTGAGAACAGGTGATAGGCTCTGACTTAGCGCCACCACCAGGCCTTTTCACTTCCATTTCCGTTTTGTTGTCCGTTTACACTTTAATACCCGCTTATTTTGTAGTTGGTATGTATATAAAATAACAAAATCTGCTGCTTATGTTTTTTTTTTTGTTATAGCATTTTATAAATGATAATATTGGTGTTAATGTTCACTTTATTTAAATTTAAGAGGTCATGTTTATTTAAGTTATATTTATTTTGATTTATGAACGTTCCATTCAAAATGTTATTAAAAAGGCATGACTCCATAAAAGATGACTATTGAGGTCTATTGTCAGGAATGTTAGTGTTATATCAAAGAGTGAATTCTACTGCAGCAGAATGTTCCACGTCTGCACAGTGTTATATGTTCACCGCTCAGTGTCAGTACATACTGTGCAGTTAGTATTGGACTACAAGATAGATGCAAGCCTGTGCAGGTAGTTATTTAAAGCATGAATGAGTGGGTTGGGTTCTGGAGCTGTGGTTAGCATTGTGCCTTGTTGGCGTGGCCTGGGCCTGGTGGTGGGGCCCAATGTGATATCTTTTCATGGGGCCCAAAATCCCTGGTGGAGCCTCCGAGGCACAGCTCCTTGTGCCCCTACCATCACCACTTGTGTTGCCACACCCTGTACCACACCCGCCACAGCATCCTCCTCCTCCTCCGTGTCGGTGCCTCCACAGATGCTACCTTGCAGCACATCAACAGGTTCTATTACAGCAACCGCTCAAAGACCAACAGCCCCAGATGATCTTGGGGTTAATAAACCCAACCAGGTGAAACTGGATCGTTATCCAGGGAGATTGTTTTCAGGAAAGAAGCGCTCTTGTGCCGCTGCATGGTACAACAGACCATGGCTTGAATATTCGTGAGAAGCAGACGCAGCCTTTTGTTTCCCCTGTAGACACTTTAAAGTCAATACGTCTTCATCTGATGCGGCTTTTACTGTCAAAGGTTTTTGCGACTGGAAACACGCATTACAGACTGATAAAGGACTGCTAAGACATGCCGCATCAAAAGAATGCCTTTCCACAGCAACAATTAAGGGTTAATTGATTTATTAATTTTCAAATGTTTTGTTTTAATATTTGGAAAAGACAACATGTGCAAAACAAGAGTTTCTTCAGATATTATATTTAATGTGGAAAACAAATCTCCTCTGGCTGGAAGAGAACTCACCTCTCCAAACTTTCTCTTTGGTTAACTGGACTTATACAATTCACACTGTGCATTTGACATTTCATTTACTTCAATATCCAATTCCTTGCACACTTAATGTAAATAATATCCAGCTTCATATTGTGCAAACAGAATATTGGCCCTTCAATAGTGTTTTTAATTTGTCAGAGTGCCGGTCATCTGTATATTTGTCATTCTCTCTAAAGCTGGTTTATTTATATTTCTACTTTGAGATGTTTCTATTTTAGAATTGTTTATTTCTTATTAACTTCAGGTTTATCTTAGATCCATTTAAATTTACTTTATTGATCCCAGTTTGGGACATTTTTTATTTACAGCAGTTAACAAGGTATTGAGCAAGTTACAAATTAACATAAACAGTGAATATATCTACATATAAAAATGTAGATATATATATATACAGAAAAACACAATGTTTAATACGATTAAGAAACAGGTCTTACTGCATACGCTAGACTCCTGGTGCTAGACTCCTGCTTCTAGACTCCTGGTTCTAGACTCCTGGTTCTAGACTCCTGGTTCTAGACTCCTGCTTCTAGACTCCTGGTGCTAGACTCCTGGTGCTAGACTCCTGGTGCTAGACTCCTGCTTCTAGACTCCTGGTTCTAGACTCCTGGTTCTAGACTCCTGGTATTAGACTCCTGGTTCTAGACTCCTGCTTCTAGACTCCTGGTATTAGACTCCTGCTTCTAGACTCCTGCTTCTAGACTCCTGGTATTAGACTCCTGCTTCTAGACTCCTGCTTCTAGACTCCTGGTTCTAGACTCCTGCTTCTAGACTCCTGCTTCTAGACTCCTGGTATTAGACTCCTGCTTCTAGACTCCTGGTGCTAGACTCCTGCTTCTAGACTCCTGCTTCTAGACTCCTGGTTCTAGACTCCTGGTTCTAGACTCCTGGTATTAGACTCCTGGTTCTAGACTCCTGCTTCTAGACTCCTGGTATTAGACTCCTGCTTCTAGACTCCTGCTTCTAGACTCCTGCTTCTAGACTCCTGCTTCTAGACTCCTGGTACTAGACTCCTGGTTCTAGACTCCTGGTATTAGACTCCTGCTTCTAGACTCCTGCTTCTAGACTCCTGGTATTAGACTCCTGGTTCTAGACTCCTGCTTCTAGACTCCTGGTATTAGACTCCTGGTATTAGACTCCTGCTTCTAGACTCCTGCTTCTAGACTCCTGCTTCTAGACTCCTGCTTCTAGACTCCTGCTTCTAGACTCCTGGTATTAGACTCCTGGTTCTAGACTCCTGCTTCTAGACTCCTGGTATTAGACTCCTGCTTCTAGACTCCTGCTTCTAGACTCCTGCTTCTAGACTCCTGGTACTAGACTCCTGCTTCTAGACTCCTGGTATTAGACTCCTGGTTCTAGACTCCTGCTTCTAGACTCCTGGTATTAGACTCCTGCTTCTAGACTCCTGCTTCTAGACTCCTGCTTCTAGACTCCTGCTTCTAGACTCCTGGTACTATACTCCTGGTTCTAGACTCCTGGTGCTAGACTCCTGGTTCTAGACTCCTGGTACTAGACTCCTGGTGCTAGACTCCTGGTTCTAGACTCCTGGTTCTAGACTCCTGGTATTAGACTCCTGGTTCTAGACTCCTGCTTCTAGACTCCTGGTATTAGACTCCTGCTTCTAGACTCCTGCTTCTAGACTCCTGCTTCTAGACTCCTGCTTCTAGACTCCTGCTTCTAGACTCCTGGTTCTAGACTCCTGGTTCTAGACTCCTGATGCTAGACTCCTGGTTCTAGACTCCTGGTTCTAGACTCCTGGTGCTAGACTCCTGGTGCTAGACTCCTGGTTCTAGACTCCTGGTACTAGACTCCTGGTGCTAGACTCCTGGTTCTAGACTCCTGGTTCTAGACTCCTGGTATTAGACTCCTGGTTCTAGACACCTGCTTCTAGACTCCTGGTATTAGACTCCTGCTTCTAGACTCCTGCTTCTAGACTCCTGCTTCTAGACTCCTGGTACTATACTCCTGGTTCTAGACTCCTGGTGCTAGACTCCTGGTTCTAGACTCCTGGTACTAGACTCCTGGTTCTAGACTCCTGGTTCTAGACTCCTGGTATTAGACTCCTGGTTCTAGACTCCTGCTTCTAGACTCCTGGTATTAGACTCCTGCTTCTAGACTCCTGCTTCTAGACTCCTGCTTCTAGACTCCTGGTGCTAGACTCCTGGTTCTAGACTCCTGCTTCCAGACTCCTGGTATTAGACTCCTGCTTCTAGACTCCTGCTTCTAGACTTCTGCTTCTAGACTCCTGGTACTATACTCCTGGTTCTAGACTCCTGGTGCTAGACTCCTGGTTCTAGACTCCTGGTGCTAGACTCCTGGTTCTAGACTCCTGGTTCTAGACTCCTGGTATTAGACTCCTGGTTCTAGACTCCTGCTTCTAGACTCCTGGTATTAGACTCCTGCTTCTAGACTCCTGCTTCTAGACTCCTGCTTCTAGACTCCTGGTACTATACTCCTGGTTCTAGACTCCTGGTGATAGACTCCTGGTTCTAGACTCCTGCTTCTAGACTCCTGGTATTAGACTCCTGCTTCTAGACTCCTGGTATTAGACTCCTGCTTCTAGACTCCTGCTTCTAGACTCCTGCTTCTAGACTCCTGCTTCTAGACTCCTGGTACTAGACTCCTGGTTCTAGACTCCTGGTATTAGACTCCTGGTTCTAGACTCCTGCTTCTAGACTCCTGGTATTAGACTCCTGCTTCTAGACTCCTGCTTCTAGACTCCTGCTTCTAGACTCCTGGTGCTAGACTCCTGGTTCTAGACTCCTGGTTCTAGACTCCTGCTTCTAGACTCCTGGTTCTAGACTCCTGCTTCTAGACTCCTGGTATTAGACTCCTGCTTCTAGACTCCTGGTATTAGACTCCTGCTTCTAGACTCCTGGTGCTAGACTCCTGCTTCTAGACTCCTGGTTCTAGACTCCTGGTTCTAGACTCCTGGTATTAGACTCCTGGTTCTAGACTCCTGCTTCTAGACTCCTGGTTCTAGACTCCTGGTTCTAGACTCCTGGTATTAGACTCCTGGTTCTAGACTCCTGCTTCTAGACTCCTGGTATTAGACTCCTGCTTCTAGACTCCTGCTTCTAGACTCCTGGTATTAGACTACTGCTTCTAGACTCCTGCTTCTAGACCCCTGCTTCTAGACTCCTGCTTCTAGACTCCTGCTTCTAGACTCCTGGTACTAGACTCCTGGTTCTAGACTCCTGGTATTAGACTCCTGGTTCTAGACTCCTGCTTCTAGACTCCTGGTATTAGACTCCTGGTTCTAGACTCCTGCTTCTAGACTCCTGGTATTAGACTCCTGCTTCTAGACTCCTGCTTCTAGACTCCTGCTTCTAGACTCCTGGTATTAGACTCCTGCTTCTAGACTCCTGGTATTAGACTCCTGCTTCTAGACTCCTGGTACTAGACTCCTGCTTCTAGACTCCTGCTTCTAGACTCCTGGTATTAGACTCCTGCTTCTAGACTCCTGGTATTAGACTCCTGCTTCTAGACTCCTGGTACTAGACTCCTGCTTCTAGACTCCTGCTTCTAGACTCCTGCTTCTAGACTCCTGCTTCTAGACTCCTGGTACTATACTCCTGGTTCTAGACTCCTGGTGCTAGACTCCTGGTTCTAGACTCCTGGTACTAGACTCCTGGTGCTAGACTCCTGGTTCTAGACTCCTGCTTCTAGACTCCTGGTATTAGACTCCTGCTTCTAGACTCCTGGTATTAGACTCCTGCTTCTAGACTCCTGGTGCTAGACTCCTGCTTCTAGACTCCTGGTTCTAGACTCCTGGTTCTAGACTCCTGGTATTAGACTCCTGGTTCTAGACTCCTGCTTCTAGACTCCTGGTTCTAGACTCCTGGTTCTAGACTCCTGGTATTAGACTCCTGGTTCTAGACTCCTGCTTCTAGACTCCTGGTATTAGACTCCTGCTTCTAGACTCCTGCTTCTAGACTCCTGGTATTAGACTCCTGGTTCTAGACTCCTGCTTCTAGACTCCTGGTATTAGACTCCTGCTTCTAGACTCCTGCTTCTAGACTCCTGCTTCTAGACTCCTGCTTCTAGACTCCTGGTATTAGACTCCTGCTTCTAGACTCCTGGTATTAGACTCCTGCTTCTAGACTCCTGGTACTAGACTCCTGCTTCTAGACTCCTGCTTCTAGACTCCTGCTTCTAGACTCCTGCTTCTAGACTCCTGCTTCTAGACTCCTGGTGCTAGACTCCTGGTGCTAGACTCCTGGCTCTAGACTCCTGGTACTAGACTCCTGGTACTAGACTCCTGGCTCTAGACTCCTGGCGCTAGACTCCTGGTACTAGACTCCTGGTACTAGACTCCTGGTGCTAGACTCCTGGTTCTAGACTCCTGGTTCTAGACTCCTGGTATTAGACTCCTGGTTCTAGACTCCTGGCTCTAGACTCCTGGTACTAGACTCCTGCTTCTAGACTCCTGCTTCTAGACTCCTGGTGCTAGACTCCTAGTTCTAGACTCCTGGTGCTAGACTCCTGCTTCTAGACTCCTGCTTCTAGACTCCTGCTTCTAGACTCCTGCTTCTAGACTCCTTGTTCTAGACTCCTGGTGCTAGACTCCTGGTTCTAGACTCCTGGTACTAGACTCCTGGTGCTAGACTCCTGGTTCTAGACTCCTGGTACTAGACTCCTGGCTCTAGACTCCTGGTTCTAGACTCCTGGTACTAGACTCCTGGTGCTAGACTCCTGGCTCTAGACTCCTGGTACTAGACTCCTGGCTCTAGACTCCTAGTACTAGACTCCTGGTACTAGACTCCTGGTACTAGACTCCTGGTGCTAGACTCCTGGCTCTAGACTCCTGGTGCTAGACTCCTGGTACTAGACTCCTGGTTCTAGACTCCTGGCTCTAGACTCCTGGTACTAGACTCCTGGTTCTAGACTCCTGGTGCTAGACTCCTGCTTCTAGACTCCTGGTACTAGACTCCTGGTTCTAGACTCCTGGTGCTAGACTCCTGGTTCTAGACTCCTGGTACTAGACTCCTGGTTCTAGACTCCTGGTGCTAGACTCCTGCTTCTAGACTCCTGGCTCTAGACTCCTAGTACTAGACTCCTGGTACTAGACTCCTGGCTCTAGACTCCTGGTGCTAGACTCCTGGTACTAGACTCCTGGTACTAGACTCCTGGTGCTAGACTCCTGGTGCTAGACTCCTGGCTCTAGACTCCTGGTACTAGACTCCTGGCTCTAGACTCCTGGTGCTAGACTCCTAGTACTAGACTCCTGGTACTAGACTCCTGGTACTAGACTCCTGGTGCTAGACTCCTGGCTCTAGACTCCTGGTGCTAGACTCCTGGTACTAGACTCCTGGTTCTAGACTCCTGGCTCTAGACGCCTGGTACTAGACTCCTGGTTCTAGACTCCTGGTGCTAGACTCCTGCTTCTAGACTCCTGGCTCTAGACTCCTGGTACTAGACTCCTGGTACTAGACTCCTGGCTCTAGACTCCTGGTGCTAGACTCCTGGTGCTAGACTCCTGGCTCTAGACTCCTGGTACTAGACTCCTGGTACTAGACTCCTGGCTCTAGACTCCTGGTGCTAGACTCCTAGTTCTAGACTCCTGGTACTAGACTCCTGGTACTAGACTCCTGGTGCTAGACTCCTGGCTCTAGACTCCTGGTACTAGGATGTCTCACAATCCTAATGTCATGTCACGTTTTTAGTTTAGTCTGTCTTGTTTTGGGTTATTTTGCTGTTCTGTTCCCACCTGTGTCTGATTGTGCCTCATTGTGTTTACCTGTTGCCCTTGTGTTTCTCCTCCCCTGCCAGCTGTGTCTTGTCCTGTGATTACCCTTCTGTGTATTTAGTCTTGTCTTCCCCTGTGCTCCATGTCTGTTCGTCGTCATTTCATGTCCCTGTCACCATGCTTGTCCGTGTCTCCTGCCTGTTCCCGTCTGTAAGTTTGTTCCTGTCTGTCGTGCTCCCCGGTTTTGTTTCTGTTAATTAGTTTCTTGTTTTTTCATGCCTTTGGCTTTTTGATAATAAAGCTCGCTTTTTGTTACCTTACCCTTTTTAGTCCTTTTTTAAACTGCACTTGGGTCCCATTTTCCACACCCCCTGACAGGATGGGTGAAAAGCAGAGAACACATGTCACTGTGTGCTGTGTGCTCTGCATGTGTGACCATTACAGAGGGGTTCATCCCTCCCATTTCTATTTTTACCTTTAGTAGTTAGTATATTGTGATGCCTTTTACTTGTTCACATAAAAGCCTAACTTTTACTCTTTATTTGACTCTATCGTATTTCTTTCACCTGATTAAACTAACATAGTTCTTCTCCCACCTTTTGCTGAGTTGCAGTGCACGTGTAGACGGGGAAATGATTGATCAAAGTGGAGAACATTTTGTTCTGTGTTCCTGTCTGAGGGAACTTCTGGTTAAACATTAACTTTGGTGAAAAAGAGGAATAAGAAGAGAGGGAGGAAGCAGCTCAAAGGTGAATCCTCAGGGCCCAAGAGTTCAAAACTTGTAATCCCTATCTGATCAGATCAGATTTATCTTTTGGGGAGTTCAAAACCAAAAAACAGGATTAGGATCACTTTGATATCCGATCAGATCAGGAAATCCAATCCAAGCTTTAATCTGGATCAAATCTTCAAAACGGGTAGTTCAAACCGACAACACAGGATTGGGATCAGTTTGATCCCAAAGAACTGGATTATCCTGATCCCACCAGAGGGGTGGATCTCCAGTGGATTACCAGAGCAACATGTACTGTACCATTTATTTAAAAATATGTTTCAATTTAAATTAGATGGCAAAGTTTGTTAACTGAAATAATACACCATGTTTAGCCTTCATGGGAAATACATTTTATTTTTCCATTTTTTGCTCACGTTTGTGGAGGCCTGTTTTGTTTTCAACCAAATGTTGATGACATAAATGTTTATGCTCATAAAAGTATCACAACAAAGATTGTCAATCACAAATGTAATTTAGATTAAATTAAAAATATCTTCAACAAAAAAAAGTCCATCATCTGTCATCAGCTTTCAAAAGTAATTGCGGACAATAGATGTCTCTGCAATGTGGTCTCTTGTCTTCCTTGTATTACTTTTCATGTCCACTAGATGGCGCTCGGTAGGATTAAAGCACTGATATTCAGGATCTAGTCATCTTGAAAAGTCGTAATCTGGATCAGGGTGATCCTGAATTGCTTTGAACTCCAGGGACAAAATCTGGCCGATTTCTCAGATCCTGGATCACAAAAAATGGGATTTCAAAATCTGATTGAGATTAAAAGCTTTGAACTCCTGGGCCCTGGAGAGGAGCTGAAGAACAGGAGGTCACATTCTGTATTTTGACTTTTTATAGAATGTGCTCTTCTTTCAGAATGCTGACTTTTTTTCATGGAATATTCAATATTTTTTACAATTTTGCCTTTTTTTTTTATTCCAACTTTCTTAAAAACATTTTGACTTTTTTTCAGAAATCTGACTTTTCTTATAACTTAGTCTTTTTTCATAATTCTGACTTTTTTCAAAGACATTTTATTTTTCTTTGCGTTTGGACTTTTTATCAAATGTTTTTGATCAGAATTGTTGCTTATTTTCTAACGCTGACAGTATTTTTGAATTTGGACTTTATGGGATTTTTATTTTCAGAATTCTCACTTTTTTCAGTGATTTATTTTTTTGAATTGTGACTTCCTCAGAATTTTTTATTTTTCTCAGAAATCCAATTTTTTTATTCTGAATTATTTAATGGAATGTTGCCAGATAGAAATATTACTTTCTTATCATTTTGACTTTTTTCAGAATTCTGACTTTTTTTCTAAAGAAATTTGACTTTTTTCCTAATTCTGACTTTTTCTCAATTTTGACTTTTTCCAACGTGTGTCTGACTTTTTCTTACAATTTTGACTTTTTTCATAATTCTTACTTTCTTATAATTTTTTCTGATAACTCTGACTTTTTCTTATTTTGACTTCTTCCAGAAATCTGACTTTTTCCTATAATTTAGACTTTTTTTTCTGGAATCTGACTTTTCTTGTAATTTATGCTTTTTCCAGAAATCTTACTTTATAGAATTTATTTGATTTTTTCAGAATTCTCGCTTTTTTAAGAAATGTAACTTTATCTTTGAGTTCTGACGATAAAAATGTTTTTGTTCAGAATTCATACTTTTTTTTTAATTTCGATTTAATAGAATTGTTTTTAACTTTTTAATATTTTCACTTTATTTAAAAAATCTGACTTTTTCTGAGAAATATTAGCTTTTTTTACATTTGTACTTTTTCAGATTTTCGATTTTCTTAGAAAACCGATATTTGTTATAGATTTTGGATTTGGACTTTTTTTTTTATGCAGAATTTTTTTGCTGAATTTTGACTTTTTATTTAATTAATTTTTTTTTTTTTATAAATGTATTTCTTTTCAGAATTGAGACTTTTTTTGAATTCTGAATTAAGTTCTTATAAATAAAAACAAGACCAGACAAGGAGTTGGAAGTTTCTTTTTTTCTGTGCATCTTTGCTTTTTATTGCAATAATACATCTGCATGATGATATATATTTACACACACACCCTTTCATACACACACTTACACACAAACACACTTACACACAAACACACTTACACACTTACACACAAACACACTTACACACAAACACACTTACACACCAGCAATGCTCAGAACAAAGAAACAAGAACCTTTGGACAATCAGCACATGACATGAGAAAAACCCCACAAATTAACCACCGACTGTCTTGACCTGACACACGCACACGCACACACACACACACACACACAGTTCCCCACACGTGCACACGAGCGGACACAAGCTCGAGTTTCCAAGACAAACGTCTAAAAGTTTATTTGAGTCGATGTTTTGAAGTGCCAAATGTATATATTTTTTAAATCGTTAACACTGTCGCTACGACATCTCGACTGAACTGTACTGAATACTACATCGACACTCCGAAACTCCCTGTTACAGAAACATCTCATGAGACACGGGGAAGAAGAGTCCCCATACTGATAGGAAACCAACTCCATCCTTTAAACGTATTCTGATACTGCATTTAGTCGATATATACACACTATATACAGAACATGAACACTGCATAATTAAAGGTCTACATTTACAACCACTGCACATTTACTAAAAGCCTCTCAACTCGTATTATATATCCAGATGTGTTCGATTCGCTCCGCTTGTGTTTGTGAGGAAACGCCAACAATAATATGCAACAAATACAACAAACACTTCAGCTGGAAACACGTTTTTTTTTTTTGGGTTCGTTTTTTTTACACACGATGCACAAAACAGCACTTTTTAATTTTTACAATCATCTATTGCAATTTCTTTACAGATAACAGATTTATAACAGAACGACTTCCAGGAGTTTGCTGTGATGTGTCGATAAGTTAAGTTGATGCGATGAAGAGGAGACCGAGGAGGAAGGTTTGGAAACATGCTGAGATCAAGTGTGTGTTCCTCTCTTTGACCAGGTGTGTGTGTTTAAGTAGACGGAGATTGGGTGGACGGATGGAAGATTTCTTCTTCTTCTTCAACTCTTCCTCATTTCGTTGGCTTGTTGCTTCTTCCTCTACTCATAGAAGCTGCGATCACTAGAAAGAGGATAAAGCAGATGTGTCAGTTTCCTGTTTTGATGAGGGAATGAGTCCTAAAGCCCCAACATGAGTCAGCACTTCCTGTCCCCTGGTCTGGAAGTCAAGGGTTTTCTGAATGTGTTAGCGTGAATTGTAAACATTTCAATCATGTAAAAAAAAAACTTTTGCTTTTGAAAAACATGTGAAGATGGAGGGTAAAATGGCTGGTTAAAGACAAGCGAGACTATTAACTTACCAACTCACGTTTTTTATTACAAATTACATATTGAATGGATAAGAAATGAAGCCCTAGAGCTCATTTCCTTTCATTCAACAGTTGCATTGGAACGCTCCACACTTTATTTGTCTTGGTAGCATCTGGCTAACGTAGGCTAACGTCAACAGTTGTATTAGAAGGCTACACACTTTCTTTGTCTTAGTAGCATCTGGCTAACGTAGGCTAACGTAGGCTAACGTCAACAGTTGTATTAGAAGGCTACACACTTTCTTTGTCTTAGTAGCATCTGGTGGCTAACCTAGGCTAACGTCAACATTTGTATTAGAAGGCTACACACTTTCTTTGTCTTAGTAGCATCTGGTGGCTAACGTAGGCTAACGTCAACAGTTGTATTAGAAGGCTACACACTTTCTTTGTCTTAGTAGCATCTGGTGGCTAACCTAGGCTAACGTCAACAGTTGTATTCGAAGGCTACACACTTTCTTTGTCTTAGTAGCATCTGGTGGCTAACGTAGGCTAACGTCAACAGTTGTATTAGAAGACTACACACTTTCTTTGTCTTAGTAGCATCTGGTGGCTAACATAGGCTAACGTCAACAGTTGTATTCGAAGGCTACACACTTTCTTTGTCTTAGTAGCATCTGGTGGCTAACGTAGGCTAACGTCAACCGTTGTATTACAACCCGGTCTCACGACATTTCGTGTTATAGTCACGACATGTAATCTATTGATTCGTGTTCACCAACACGATTTTCCCCTTTTTTTCGTGTCACACAGAACGATTTTAAAAGCAATGTATTTCTATTGTGTGTTTCGTGCCTGCGTCTTTTTGTCCGTTCGGGTCTTGGAAGACCGGAAGCTGTGTGGTTCATAAAAACATGTTCTTACTCAATATCAAGCCACGATTATTGTTTTTATTTTAAATCGTATAATGTCGGACTTTTTTTGTCGTCTGTGGAAAAGAAATGGCTCAGAGCCTCAGGATACTGAAATCTGTATTTTTTTAAATCTTTTTTTCCTTCTAATTTGTTATTCTTTTCAAAATAACACACTGTTATTTACTCAACAATAACACACAATTATCCTTGCTTTTATTTATTTGTTTAAACTGTCATATTCTGCACATTTCTTATTCTATCTACATAAGAGTATAATTCATATATATAATATCAGTTTAATAATAAAGAAAGTGCTTCAACATAGTTAACATTGCAGGAAAGCAATATATTAGACGTTAAGTACTTTGTCAGGCTTAATATTTATCTGTAGATAGATACCCCCAAAGCTTTTTTCTTATTTGAAAGAAGACCTTAATCTAAAGTATTCTTTAATGTGTTAATAAAGGTTAATTAGTTTGTCTGTTTTGCACATCCTCATATTAATATCTTTGTACATCCGGCACTAAACTGTTTTATTGTAGAGATCACTTATAGTATCTTCTTGATTTGTTATATTCTATACTTCTATCACAGACCTTATACTTTCCCCCTATGAAAGTATGTACTCTTAATATTTTTTTAATCAAATATAACACATAAAAACAATAATTCAATAACGTGCTTTAACCACTAGGCGGTGCACACAAGGTACACACAGCCATAATAACGTTGTATTATTAGTGTAGGACACTTATGTATGTACAACATCTGAAGATGTGTAGTTTTATTCATGCGTTCACATCATTTTACAGCATATTGCTATACTATTTCAGACTCAGTATTTACATTCTTACATTCAAAGAAAATCAGTAATATCTTTAAAAACTACAAGTCCTTTTCTATCAGCTGTGCACCGTTATGGTGTAAATATAACCTATCTATGAATTAGATCAAATGTAAAAGTCAGCCGAATTAGTGTTGATACTGCAAGGAGACGTATTGTGTGAAGAGAAATTGAAGATGTTGTTTAATTGTTGATATATTTATGGTTCACGTCAAGTATTCAGTTTCGGCGGCAGTTCTTCCAGTTTTTAAAGGTCTTCTCTTCAGGGCTCTATAAATACAGAACTATGGCAGATCTGTAATATGTAATGCAGCCGAACCGTGTATTACAATGCCGTTATGTGATGACTTCCAAGGAGAAAAGCAAGAGCACTCGGAATAAAGTATTATTTTATTTTTAAAAAACGTTTTCAGATTTCACATCACATAAACACCAAATCCCAGCATGCATTGCGGCTAAACCATCCAATCAGCGAGCTTAAACCATAGCTGAGGATCTTGGGTAATCGCTCGAAATGCCGATGTCTGTTTCCGGTTATTTTTATTTTGAAATTCAGTTCCTGACGGACGCCAAAAAAGCCCGAGATTATGGAATTAAACTAATAAATAAAAACAAGGATAATTGTGTGTTATTGGTGAGTAAATAACAGTGTGTTATTTTGAAAAGAATAACAAATTAGAAGGAAAAAAGATTTAAAAAATACAGATTTCAGTATCCTGAGGCTCTGAGACATTTATTTTCCACAGATGGCAACAAAAGTCTGACATTATACGATTTAAAATAAAAACAATAATCGTGGCTTGATATTGAGTAAGAACATGTTTTTATGAACCCCACAGCTTCCGGTCTTCCAAGACCCGACCGGACAAAAAGACGCAGGCACGAAACACACAATAGAAATACATTGCTTTTAAAATCGTTCTGTGTGACACGAAAAAAATGAGAAAATCGTGTTGGTGAACACGAATCAATAGATTACATGTCGTGACTATAACGCGAAATGCCGTGAGACCGGGTTGTGTATTAGAAGGCTACAAACTGTCTTTGTGTTAGTAGCATCTGGTGGCTAATGTAAGCTAATGCTATCAAACTGTATTGCTGTGCAACAGATACTACTAAATCAGTGTTCTGACATTTGTCTCTCTTAACAATTTGCATTTTTATGTTTATTTCATTCAGGTGGCGAGCAACAGTTAGCTTAAAGGTGGGGTAGGTCATTTTGGAGAAACCAGCTCGAGTGCGCTAGAATTTGAAAATACACAGCCGGAGAAAATCTGCCACTTCCTTACAGAGCCCCTCCTCCAACACACACGAACGCGCACATGACCAATGAGGGCACGAGATCAGTTTATGCACAGATGGAAGGCTGACAGGCAGGTAGGCCATCCAGTTACTTTAGCCGGCTCAGATGATTGGTCGTGCTTTTTACAGAACTACGGCTTCCACAGATGAATTTTCTTTATGGATTTGTTGTCAAAGCACTTCAGATATTCATTGCTATCGGGATGTTTAGAGCATTCCATGGAATATAACAAAAAGTGTATCTCGAGCCGGTTTCTCAAACTTACCTACCCCACCTTTAAGTTACTTAGTCTCGCTTAAATCTTTGGGATGAGTGAGGTATGACTGTACAAAATAACAAATTTTTACCCTCAGAGTGAATGTTTTTCCATTAAAACAGTTTTTAGAAGTTTCTACTGCAATCACAATCCTATGTAAATGCTAATCTAGTAGCTAGCTAACAGGCTACATGCTAACTAGTCCTGTTGCTCTGCTGTAGATCTTACCAGTGCACAGCGTAACGACCGACAGCTTAAATTCGGATTTGATCGCCTTCATTCAACCTGGTGATTGCAAAATAAATCCAATAAAATATCCAGAGTTCAAAGTGCATCCTGTCAAATGACACTTTAGACATTTTATTCTAAAGAAGAAAAGTGAAAGTGCGAAAGAGTGGTGCAGAACATGAGTCGTAAAACTCTGATATAAGTTAGCATTTTACCAAATCTGGTTCCCTATCTTCAAACTCTTTAATTGAAAAACGGCAATTGCTAACAAGTGTCTAAATGAGACGGCTAAACGTCATCACGCCCAACATTAGCTGCCTTTAGCTTAGCGGTGGTGACGTGAAGTCATGTGACCGTGCTGTAGTTCCTTTATAGCCCAACATTAGCCACCTTTAGCTTAGCGGTGGTGACGTGAAGTCATGTGACCGTGCTGTAGTTCCTTTATAGCCCAACATTAGCCGCCCTTAGCTTAGCGGTGTTGACGTGAAGTCATGTGACCGTGCTGTAGTTCCTTTATAGCCCAACATTAGCCTCCTTTAGCTTAGCGGTGGTGACGTGAAGTCATGTGACCGTGCTGTAGTTCCTATATAGCCCAACATTAGCCACCTTTAGCTTAGCGGTGGTGACGTGAAGTCATGTGACCGTGCTGTAGTTCCTTTATAGCCCAACATTAGCCTCCTTTAGCTTAGCGGTGGTGACGTGAAGTCATGTGACCGTGCTGTAGTTCCTTTATAGCCCAGCATTAGCCACCTTTAGCTTAGCGGTGGTGACGTCATGTGACCGTGCATACAAATACAACATCCTGCACCACTCTATACACGGAGAAACATAACAAATGTATGAGATGAGAGTCAAGGAAAGGGTTAAACCAAAGGTAGTGGTTGAAGCGATGGAAATGATTTTGTTCAACAGATTATTAATATTATTGTACTCACGCCCCCTCGTCTCTGAGCAGGGACAGGAACTTGGTCACTCTGTAGTCGGGTTCCATCTAAAGAGGAAACAAGGAGAAAATAACACAAGCTGTAGACTGTAGAAAAACCAGCAGCTATAAACAATCAATACAGCTCTCATCAGAAGTCACGTCTCCATGCTTTCATGTTCAAACAGCTCTCTATTTCCCACACTGTCTGTGCTGCAGCTCCTCTTTTCACCCTCTGTCTGAAACTAGAGCCCAGTCTGTTCTGATTGGTTAGCTGGCCGGCTCTGTTGTGATTGGTCAACCCATTAGCGTTGTCCCGCCCCCTTAGCCTATCGCATACAATGTGTTGGAGCGCTAGCCAATAGGAGCGCGAGAGTGAAGTCACGATGTTCCGGAAGTAAACAAAGGAGCATGATAGGGCCTCCTTCAGTATATTACATGTCAGGAGTGGGTTAGCTTAGCGTAGCATAAGAACACAAATGGGGAAATATGTTGTTGATGTTATTTAAAACCCACTCTAAGCCTCACTGAATGACCAGTTACTTGTTTCAAATCCGTTTTTACAGTAGCTCTACTTGCCAGATTATTTCTTAGCCTTTTGTTTTTCATTCTTAGTCTCGTGCTGGTTGTCCTTGTTCAATGTTATCATGTCTCTTGAAGCGTTCACATTTTGGGGTTTTCTGTCTCTTCTTGCACCATTTTTATCATTTATGTCTTATATATTTAGGTTGCATTGCCTGTGCATGTAACAAACAATCCTTTAAATCTTTAAATTGAAACATGCATGTTTACGCACATGCAAAGGAGAAGGAAGCACCAAAAGATTTAAAATATGTAAAAAGCAACGTGCCAGCTGTAAATGGCGAGAATGAGGGCTTTTTTATGTTTGTTTTTTCAAGCAGTCCCACAGCTTCATTCCTAATTACCATGAGATTTCGTCTGTTCTTCTTGTTGTCTTTACTTCCCTGTGTATATCTACTGACTAACATCTTCCACATCACAGCGCAGCGTAAGTATGGAGCTTTAGGAGCAGCTTCCTGGCCCTTCAGTACCTGCAGAGACATCTCGATGAGCACCAGCAGCTTCTTGATGCCGATCCAGACCCGCTTCCCTTTGAGCTGCTGAGCGATGCTGGCGCGCTCTTTATCTGTGAAGCTTCCCAGCAGCTGAAACACAACAACGAGGAGTTACCTTTGTTGTGGAACATTGTATCCTACCAAGGGAGCATTTACAGTTCACCATCTGTTCCTCTTTTTCACGCTATTTCTAAAAGCAGGTAGCAGCAAATAACCTCAACGAGTCGTAATGGGGTTTTTATAGTTGTAAGGTTAATGGTCTTTTTGTGGACCGTATGATGTTTCTCCATTTGCTAGAAGATGTGTTTAAAAGAATCAAAGTCAACCTTAATGTCCATCTTACTCACTTTGTGTTTACAGACAGAGAGATCGAAAAGACGTTTCCAACAATCCCGAATATAAAATTATACGATATACAGATATGTACAAATATGTATATCCTATAATCAACAGACACATTTACACATATGCACACATTAAGATTAAACAATCAATATATACAAAATAACAGTCACTTCAATATCTTTGGTGCAAGATTGTGTTTAGTCTGTTTGCCTCAGCCCCTCCTCTTCTTGGTGTAAACATGTGGACCCTCTGCAGACCCTCTGCAGACCCTCTGCAGACCTCCTGATGCAGACTGCTTGACTCTGTCAGGGTTAACCTTCTTTAAGAACTCCCTAAAAGACCGTCTCATTCCAAGAATCTTCATTTCACTATAACGGAGAGGTTTCCTCACCATTTTATTATTATTTGTTGATTTGTCTCGATACGTTTCCACCACACCCTCAAAACCGCTAACTGGAGAAAGCATAAATAAAGCTGTTTTTGGGTGAAAGGGGTGGGATTAAAGAAGAGTAAACTTCTCCCCTTGTCAGATGTGTAATTAGGTAGATCATTTGTTTACATGTAATTTGTAAGTCAATAATATCTTTGTTTATCAATTTGACACTGCTGAAGTTTGTACAGTATCATAATTCTCTTGTTTCATTTCATTATTATTTTTTGTGTTATTGTTTAACACCTTCGAAAGAAATCAAAGCAGCACCGCAGGGGGGAAGCATCCTTTTAATCTGCAGGACATCTTATTGTTTTAGAGTCGGGTTTTTCAAGGCTGTGTGTGTGTGAGTGTGTGTGTGTGTGTGTGAGTGTGTGTGTGTGTGTGAGCTCTTGAGGAGGGGGGATGGTTCAATGCACAACATTCATCGGTGTGTCTTTGTGTGAGCAGACAATGGGGAGCATCTTCCCCTTCGAGCAAAAACATGTGACGATAACATTAAAGTGCTTGTGATTATGTGACTGAGTGTGAGTGTGTGTCTGTGTGTGTGTGAGTGTGTGTGTGTGTGTGTGTGTTTTATTACATCTAATGCATCTAACTGCTTGCCTGAAGGGATGTTGGTGATGGAATGGTGCTGCTAAATGACTGCTAGCATGCTAATCTGCTAGCATTTGCGTGTGTTTGTGTGTGTGTGTTTATTTAGATAACTCTAATGCGTCGACTAGCTGCTCCCAAGTACTCATGTTGGGAACGTAGATTCACATGCTAGCATTGCTTTGTTAATGCTTACGTGCAATGTGTGTGTGTTTAGATACCTCTAATGCAGTGTTTCTCAAACTTTTTCATACCAAGGACCACTTAACCAATAAAAAAACACTCGCGGACCACCTAACTCCACAAATATCCAAAATCACATCGTTTTTCTAGAACAGATTACAAATCGCCTGAAAATGGTACAAACAAGTAGAAACATGTGTGATGAAGGTGTTGCGCTGGGCTATATCATGCAATCGAAAGTGAAACTTAAGCTCGCTCCATTGCGGAGATATTCCCGCGAGAGTGCGGAAAACTGAAATGTATTTATTTCAAATGTGAAATTTTACCAATATACTCACGGACCACCACACTTTGAGAAGCACTGCTCTAATGTGTTAAAGCTTACCTGCAATCGGCTATCATGCTAATTTGCTAGCATTTTTTTGCTGATTTTAATTAGTAATGATGTGTTTTTACCTCTAAAGCGTCGACCAGCTGCTCCCCGGTGGAGATGTTGGGAACGTGGATGGTGGTGCTGAACGCGTCCAACATCTCCATCTCCTGCAGGACGTCCTTCCGGCTGGTGGTGCCGATGATCAGCAGCTTCCTTCCCTGCAGAGATAACCAGATTTGGGGGATATATTCATCGAAATGACCAGAGAGGGTAAAAGTACACATCCTTCCCTCAAGTAGAAGTACAGATACTCGTGTTTAAAAATGTGGTAAAAGTAGAAGTGCTGACTAAACTTCTTTACTCAAGTGAAAGTAAAGAGGCTTTGAAGTGTACTTCAGTAAAAAGTACCCATAACTAGCAGCTGTTTTAAAGAGTACCTGACCTCCCTTTATATTAATAGAACAATAATGTCATTGTTAGCTAATGAATGTTTCCATGCTGAACAACGGCAACATGACAACGTTTCCATTGGTCCCTCTTCTTTAGAGAAGACCAGGAAATGATGGATACACGGATCGTGTTCAAATCAATAGGCACGCAATGACTCTAAAGAATAATGATCACGCCACCAAACACACATTCAGACTAAAGGAACCAGCTGTTTGGGAAATGAGAGAAGTAGAAAGTTCAGGTATTTGAGTTCAACATGTAAGAAGTAGAAAGTACAGGTATTTGGGTTCAACATGTAAGAAGTAGAAAGTACAGGTATTTGGGTTCAACATGTAAGAAGTAGAAAGTACAGGTATTTGAGTTCAACATGTAAGAAGTAGAAAGTACAGGTATTTGGGTTCAACATGTAAGAAGTAGAAAATACAGGTATTTGAGTTCAACATGTAAGAAGTAGAAAGTACAGGTATTTGGGTTCAACATGTAAGAAGTAGAAAATACAGGTATTTGGGTTCAACATGTAAGAAGTAGAAAGTACAGGTATTTGTGTTCAACATGTAAGAAGTAGAAAGTACAGGTATTTGGGTTCAACATGTAAGAAGTAGAAAGTACAGGTATTTGGGTTCAACATGTAAGAAGTAGAAAATACAGGTATTTGGGTTCAACATGTAAGAAGTAGAAAGTACAGGTATTTGTGTTCAACATGTAAGAAGTAGAAAGTACAGGTATTTGGGTTCAACATGTGAGAAGTAAAAGTGAAAAGTCATCAGAAAAATAAGTAGTGGAGTAAAGTACTGATACCAGAAAAATGTACTTAAGTACAGTAACAAAGTATTTGTACTCCACTACTTCCATCCTCTGCTGCCCTGCAGGAAGAGATCATTTCGCTTGTTGTCCTCTCGTTAATGACACCACGCTAATTCTCCGGTCAATTAATTTCCGCGATGAGGGGAAATTAATTGTCCATTGATTCGCTCGCTCTAAATTTAAAAGATTTACAACCCGAGGCTCAGAATATGTATTAGTGTCGCGGTAAGTAATTCTGTGATTAGCAAATATACGCTTCCAGCTTTTGTTGATCTAATTAAAAAAGATAAATGACAGAGATACAGAGATATATCTATGATTACAACTAAATAAATATAACAAATAAGATATAATAGAGGTTTTTACTACATAATATAAATCTGTAATTTGAAAGAAAAGTCAACATTTTGGGAAATACACTTTTTTGCCATGAAAACAGCAGCTAGCTTAGCTTAGCACAACACAGCTAGTCTGGCTATTCACCATTATACAAAATATACGCTTCCAGCTTTTGTCGATCTTATTAAAAAAGATAAATTAAGAAAGATATATCTGTGATTACAACTACATTTAATTATTGGTTGATTTAGTAAAACAATGACAAAAATGTGCATCGAGAAAACTGCAAAAGATAAATATTTATATAAATAAGGTATAAAAGAGGTTTTTATTACATAATTTTCAGCTTAAAATCAGCAGCTAGCTTAGCTTAGCATAAAGACAGCTAGTATGGCTAAAGCACCATGCCGAAAAACGATCAAAAACCACAATTAGGGTTTATGCTAAGCTAATTAGCGTTCAGTACATAGGACATTGCTTCAACAACTGTCAATGTCTGTCAAGAATACTTAAATAGTATATAGCTAAAGACAGAAGCTTTCTTAGCTTAGCATAACACAGCTAGTCAGGCTAATGCACCATGCTAAAAACCAGTCGAAAACTACAATCAGGGTTTCCAGTCTTTATGCTAAGCGAAGGTATTTAAGGTAATAAGCGTACAGCTCACCGGACTCTGCTTCTGTCCGAGTCTCCCTGTTCTTGGTCCTTACGAATACATAATTAAAAACAGACTTCTTTATAAAGCTTTCAGAGGAGGTCTGACCTTTGGAGGAGCTTTCTTCAGCAGCACCAGCAGAGCCTGCAGCACCAGGTTAGAGAATCGAGGCCCGATGGGAACGTAGTCCAGAAGTCGCTCGATATCGTCCACCACCACGCAGCTGAGCTGGGACTTATAGGCGTCGTCAAACACCTGGAACACAGAGAGGGGAGGAAGAGGACATGGACAAAGGGCAAGAGAGGTTAGGGACAGTTTAAGTTTAGTGGAAAAGCCTGTTTTTTTAAAATACTTCCTCAGGGGTCCTTGGGTGTCCTGAAAGATGCCTCCAATTACATTACATAACATGTCACTTGTTCGACGCTTTTATCCAAAGCGACTTACATACTCAACACTGTGGGCAATCCCCACAGGAGCACTTTGGGGTGAAGAGTCTCAGGGACACAACGACATGCTGACTGCAGTGGGGTTTGAACCTGTGCTCCCCTGATCCCAACACCAATGCACCCACCCACTGCGCCACACCAATTATGATTATTATTATTTGTAATCACATTGGCGGCCATCTTTGGAGGATAGCATCTATAGCAACATTAGCATCTGTTCATTTATCTGAAGAAAGTGTTAAAGACCGTTTTAGTTTTGTGAAAACGTCAAATAAAATAAGGAATTGGAAACGTTTTTTTTTGCTGTTTTTACGAGTTTTTTTTAATCCATTCTCAGGGGTCCTTGGGTGTCTTGAAAGAAGCCTTTATATAACATCTATTATTATTATTATTATTAACATGGTGCATTCTGGGGCGGGGCAGCCATCTTTGGAGGATACCGTCTATTTCAAGCCCCCAGGAAGTGCGCCGGACTCTGATGAAAATATTCGTTGTGTCCAAACGGCGGTGCTGCAACCTCCGTATCAGTCCGTGACGTCACCCGGCCCAGAAAGACTTTTCCCCATTGACTAACATGGGGAAAGAGACGTCTGTAAATCGGTGGCTAATTTTTTGTAACTAAATAAACTACCCAGTATGAACTATGTTATTACAGCCCTTATTAGAATCATTAGGCCCTTAAAGTTGTAAAATGCACTAAAAGCCGAATCTAGATTTATTTTCTCTCTCCATTCATTCGACTGAGCCGAGAGTGGAGCTCGGGGGGCGGGGCTTAAGGGGCGCATGCTCTGTGAGCGCACATACGGGTTCTTCTGCTCTGACAGCTAGGCATTATGGGTAATCTGTGACGTTTCGCTCTCAAAAAATGGGCCATTTTGTCCTCATGAGCCAATGAGCAGCTCTCATAGGAAAGAACGAGGCCCCGCCTCCCACGCTGTATCCAGGTCTTATTAAACATCCATGGTCTAGACTCTATAGCAACATTAGCATCTGTCCTTATGAATTTAGAGAGAAATGTGGTTGGTTTTTGGAGTTAGCGACTACACCTGAAAATGTTAAATATTTTACAAACGGGTAGATACAGGACGTTTCGACCTACAGGTTTAATGGACAAGTAGGTAATGCTAAGCTATGTGAATGCTAATAAAACGTACGATAAAAGACTACAATTCCCAATGCGACAGACTACAAAGAAGACCAATACGAGACACAGTTCAACTTTTGTTTGCTTATCATTTAACTGACTTTTGACTCTTGTTTCGCCTCTTGTTTCGCCTCTTGTTTCGCCTCTTGTTTTGCCTCTTGTTTTGACTCTTGTTTCGACTCTTGTTTTGACTCTTGTTTCGACTCTTGTTTCGCCTCTTGTTTCGCCTCTTGTTTCGCCTCTTGTTTCGCCTCTTGCTTTGACTCTTGTTTCGACTCTTGTTTCGCCTCTTGTTTCGCCTCTTGTTTCGACTCTTGTTTCGCCTCTTGTTTCGCCTCTTGTTTTGCCTCTTGTTTTGACTCTTGTTTCGACTCTTGTTTTGACTCTTGTTTCGACTCTTGTTTCGCCTCTTGTTTCGCCTCTTGTTTCGACTCTTGTTTCGCCTCTTGTTTCGCCTCTTGCTTTGACTCTTGTTTCGCCTCTTGTTTTGACTCTTGTTTCGCCTCTTGTTTTGACTCTTGTTTCGCCTCTTGTTTTGACTCTTGTTTCGACTCTTGTTTCGCCTCTTGTTTCGACTCTTGTTTCGCCTCTTGTTTCGCCTCTTGTTTTGACTCTTGTTTCGCCTCTTGTTTTGACTCTTGTTTCGCCTCTTGTTTCGACTCTTGTTTCGCCTCTTGTTTCGACTCTTGTTTCGCCTCTTGTTTCGCCTCTTGTTTCGCCTCTTGTTTTGACTCTTGTTTCGCCTCTTGTTTTGACTCTTGTTTCGACTCTTGTTTCGACTCTTGTTTCGACTCTTGTTTCGCCTCTTGTTTCGACTCTTGTTTCGACTCTTGTTTCGACTCTTGTTTCGACTCTTGTTTCGCCTCTTGTTTCGACTCTTGTTTCGCCTCTTGTTTCGCCTCTTGTTTCGCCTCTTGTTTCGACTCTTGTTTCGCCTCTTGTTTCGCCTCTTGTTTTGACTCTTGTTTCGCCTCTTGTTTTGACTCTTGTTTCGCCTCTTGTTTCGACTCTTGTTTCGACTCTTGTTTCGCCTCTTGTTTCGCCTCTTGTTTTGACTCTTGCTAAGGCATATTTTCTTTGTTGAATACATGTGGAAACAACTTCATTATATTCTGATTAACCCATGAACACCAAGCCAGACAGATCACTGTAAAACTGTAAATGTCTGTATTCAAAAGGCTTCTTTAGTGATTGAATCTGCGACAGAGTTACAGGGTGTTGTTGTTTTAAATGCTAAT
>CM053245.1:33469699-33547199 GCA_028583405.1 Pogonophryne albipinna | reverse complement strand
ATGTTGTTGTTGATAAAGCATTACATTAAACTGACCGATGACCAGGATGTTGTTGATGTTGTTGTTGATAAAGCATTACATTAAACTGACCTATGACCAGGATGTTGTTGTTATTGTTGTTGATAAAGCATTACATTAAACTTACCGATGACCAGGATGTTGTTGTTGATAAAGCATTACATTAAACTGACCGATGACCAGGATGTTGTTGATGTTGTTGTTGATAAAGCATTACATTAAACTGACCGATGACCAGGATGTTGTTGTTGATGTTGTTGATAAAGCATTACATTAAACTGACCGATGACCAGGATGTTGTTGTTGTTGTTGATGTTGTTGATAAAGCATTAAATTAAACTGACCGATGACCAGGATGTTGTTGATGTTGTTGATAAAGCTTTACATTAAACTGACCGATGACCAGGATGTTGTTGTTGATGTTGTTGATAAAGCATTACATTAAACTGACCGATGACCAGGATGTTGTTGTTGTTGTTGATAAAGCATTACATTAAACTGACCGATGACCAGGATGTTGTTGATAAAGCATTACATTAAACTGACCGATGACCAGGATGTTGTTGTTGATGTTGTTGTTGATAAAGCATTACATTAAACTGACCGATGACCAGGATGTTGTTGTTGATAAAGCATTACATTAAACTGACCGATGACCAGGATGTTGTTGATGTTGTTGTTGTTGTTGTTGATAAAGCATTACATTAAACTGACCGATGACCAGGATGTTGTTGATGTTGTTGTTGTTGTTGTTGATAAAGCATTACATTAAACTGACCGATGACCAGGATGTTGTTGATGTTGTTGTTGATAAAGTATTACATTAAACTGACCGATGACCAGGATGTTGTTGATGTTGTTGTTGTTGATGTTGTTGTTGATAAAGTATTACATTAAACTGACCGATGACCAGGATGTTGTTGTTGTTGATGTTGATAAAGCATTACATTAAACTGACCGATGACCAGGATGTTGTTGATGTTGTTGTTGATAAAGTATTACATTAAACTGACCGATGACCAGGATGTTGTTGATGTTGTTGTTGTTGATAAAGCATTACATTAAACTGACTGATGACCAGGATGTTGTTGTTGTTGATGTTGATAAAGCATTACATTAAACTGACCGATGACCAGGATGTTGTTGTTGTTGTTGTTGATAAAGCATTACATTAAACTGACCGATGACCAGGATGTTGTTGTTGTTGTTGTTGATAAAGCATTACATTAAACTGACCGATGACCAGGATGTTGTTGTTGTTGTTGTTGATAAAGCATTACATTAAACTGACCGATGACCAGGATGTTGTTGAGCTGCTCCACGCCGTCGATCTTGCTGAGCAGCTGGTTGACCACGGTGTCGTGCACCCCCGTGCTGCTCGCTCCGGTTCCTCTCTGCTTGCAGATGGCATCCAGCTCGTCAAAGATGATGATGTGCAGCCCGCTGTTCGCCCCCAGCTGTGAGACAATACCAAACATTCAGTTTAGGCTTTTCTTTGGATTCCTCAGTTTTACTATAAGTCATTTGCTATTCCAGCATTATTCTATCTTTTAGTTTGTTCCTGATACTTGTTGTATTTGACTGATTTGTGGTTCTCGATCCAGAGTCTCTGAGGGTTTGTGTTTTAGTGTGTGTTGCTTGCACCTGAGTGTACTTGCTGTTCAGTATTGAGCATAAGGTTCTCACCCTCTTCTGCTCCTCCTCTGCGTCGGCGAACAGTTTCCGGATGTTTGCCTCCGACTCGCCCACGTATTTGTTCAGGATCTCGGGGCCGTTCACCACTTTGGGCTCTCGGGCGTTCAGCATCTTCCCGATCTGACGAGCCATCAGAGTCTTTCCACAGCCGGGGGGTCCGAACAGCATGATGCCCTTCACGTGCTTACAGCCTGGAGGAAGGCAAGAAGTAAAGTCAGTTTTCACTCTTTAACTTTCTGTTTATACGTCATATCACATGAGGTTTTCAGACTTTCAGACGTCATGTACTTTGCAGAAACTGGCATTCACATTTGTTTTGATGTGAAACCAAAAATAATATTTCCCTGGAGTGAGGGGGGGGGGTCTGAGTTAAATTACCCAGAATGCCCTGACCTTTCCCCTGTAACCCACTTATTGTTTTATCATTTTGGGGCGGGGGTGGTGAAGTCGATAGGGACTTGGCTTGGCAACTGGAAGGTCACCAGTTCAAGTCCCGGAAAGACCAAGTGCTACCGAGGTGTCCCTGAGCAAGGCACCGTTCCCTACACTGCTCCCTGGGCGCCGTACATAATGGCAGCCCACTGCTCCTAACACAGGATGGGTCAAATGCAGAGAAACCGTTTCGTTACATAGAACCTGTACTCCGTAATGACAATAAGTTGAATCTATCTATCTATTTTATTCTCTGCTAGTTTTATTAGTTTCCAGCAAAGATGTATTTATGAGCTCTTCCCACAGACCTGAGGAAAGGACACGTGTCATTTGATGTATATTTAGAACAGGTTTAGATGCAATAAGCACGCTTATATCTCTCGAATGACTGCATAAGAGAAAGATAAGAAGTACTTAAAATAAAAAGACAAGGCATTATACAATACGAATTAAAAGACTAGAAATTAACATTCCAAAATGTCAACATCTCAAAAGCATTAAAAACAGTAACAACATATAAAGCAGGATATTATATATACATAAGGACGTGAGGAATGGAAAAGGGAAGAGGGAAGAGAAATATGTTAAAAAATGAAGAGATCACGCGGAACCAGAAAGGAAGGATGTGAGGAAGTCTGAGGGAAATAAAACGAGGAAGGAGAGGAGGAAGGAACCCAGATTCAAAGCCAAGAAGGTTTGATTGTGTGGCATGTATTGGAAAAGTATTCATTCTTAAAGGTCCCCTATCATACTGTTTCTCATCCATATATCCCAGGTCTCAGATATATCCAGAGCCTGTCTCTGATTGGCTGAAACTCCAAACAGATCATTGCAGCATTACCCATAATCCCCTCTGTTTCAGCCCTGTTTCCAAAGTGCTGATTCTCTGTCTGTTACTTTAGATGAAAATAAGGAGCCCCTCCCCACGCCCCTCTGAGAGACATTTGGTTACAAAGAACTCAATGGTGCTCTAGGAGGAGATCCAGGTGATAAGGGGGGGGGGGGTTACCTTGGTTGCTGATTGGCTAATGGTTACACAAGACAAAACATCGTTATGACATCATAAAGTGGCCAAAATCTGATCAGCTCATTTTCAGACAGGTTTTTATAGAAATGGATCAAAAAGAGAGAGAATCTTTGTTCCTGAAACTTTCAGAGTCTCTTTCCACAGAGGGGACACATGTTGATGTAGAAGAGACATGAAGAAGAGGGGACACATGTTGATGTAGAAGAGACATGAAGAAGAGGGGACACATGTTGATGTAGAAGAGACATGGAGAAGAGAGGACACATGTTGATGTAGAGGAGACATGAAGAAGAGGGGACACATGTTGATGTAGAAGAGACATGAAGAAGAGGGGACACATGTTGATGTAGAAGAGACATGAAGAAGAGGGGACACATGTTGATGTAGAAGAGACATGAAGAAGAGGGGACACATGTTGATGTAGAAGAGACATGAAGAAGAGGGGACACATGTTGATGTAGAAGAGACATGAAGAAGAGGGGACACATGTTGATGTAGAAGAGACATGAAGAAGAGGGGACACATGTTGATGTAGAAGAGACATGAAGAAGAGAGGACACATGTTGATGTAGAGGAGACATGAAGAAGAGGGGACACATGTTGATGTAGAAGAGACATGAAGAAGAGGGGACACATGTTGATGTAGAAGAGACATGAAGAAGAGGGGACACATGTTGATGTAGAAGAGACATGAAGAAGAGGGGACACATGTTGATGTAGAAGAGACATGAAGAAGAGGGGACACATGTTGATGTAGAAGAGACATGAAGAAGAGGGGACACATGTTGATGTAGAAGAGACATGAAGAAGAGGGGACACATGTTGATGTAGAAGAGACGTGAAGAAGAGGGGACACATGTTGATGTAGAAGGGACATGGAGAAGAGGGGACACATGTTGATGTAGAGGAGACATGAAGAAGAGGGGACACATGTTGATGTAGAAGAGACATGAAGAAGAGGGGACACATGTTGATGTAGAAGAGACATGAAGAAGAGGGGACACATGTTGATGTAGAAGAGACATGAAGAAGAGGGGACACGTGTCATTTGATGTATATTTAGAACAGGTTTAGATGCAATAAGCACGCTTATATCTCTCGAATGACTGCATAAGAGAAAGATAAGAAGTACTTAAAATAAAAAGACAAGGCATTATACAATACGAATTAAAAGACTAGAAATTAACATTCCAAAATGTCAACATCTCAAAAGCATTAAAAACAGTAACAACATATAAAGCAGGATATTATATATACATAAGGACGTGAGGAATGGAAAAGGGAAGAGGGAAGAGAAATATGTTAAAAAATGAAGAGATCACGCGGAACCAGAAAGGAAGGATGTGAGGAAGTCTGAGGGAAATAAAACGAGGAAGGAGAGGAGGAAGGAACCCAGATTCAAAGCCAAGAAGGTTTGATTGTGTGGCATGTATTGGAAAAGTATTCATTCTTAAAGGTCCCCTATCATACTGTTTCTCATCCATATATCCCAGGTCTCAGATATATCCAGAGCCTGTCTCTGATTGGCTGAAACTCCAAACAGATCATTGCAGCATTACCCATAATCCCCTCTGTTTCAGCCCTGTTTCCAAAGTGCTGATTCTCTGTCTGTTACTTTAGATGAAAATAAGGAGCCCCTCCCCACGCCCCTCTGAGAGACATTTGGTTACAAAGAACTCAATGGAGCTCTAGGAGGAGATCCAGGTGATAAGGGGGGGGGGGGGTTACCTTGTTGCTGATTGGCTAATGGTTACACAAGACAACACATCGTTATGACATCATAAAGTGGCCAAAATCTGATCAGCTCATTTTCAGACAGGTTTTTATAGAAATGGATCAAAAAGAGTGAGAATTTTTGTTCCTGAAACTTTCAGAGTCTCTTTCCACAGAGGGGACACATGTTGATGTAGAAGAGACATGAAGAAGAGGGGACACATGTTGATGTAGAAGAGACATGGAGAAGAGGGGACACATGTTGATGTAGAAGAGACATGAAGAAGAGGGGACACATGTTGATGTAGAAGAGACATGAAGAAGAGGGGACACATGTTGATGTAGAAGAGACATGAAGAAGAGGGGACACATGTTGATGTAGAAGAGACATGAAGAAGAGGGGACACATGTTGATGTAGAAGAGACATGAAGAAGAGAGGACACATGTTGATGTAGAAGAGACATGAAGAAGAGGGGACACATGTTGATGTAGAAGAGACATGAAGAAGAGGGGACACATGTTGATGTAGAAGAGACATGAAGAAGAGGGGACACATGTTGATGTAGAAGAGACATGTAGAAGAGGGGACACATGGTGATGTAGAAGAGACATGAAGAAGAGGGGACACATGTTGATGTAGAAGAGACATGTAGAAGAGGGGACACATGTTGATGTAGAAGAGACATGAAGAAGAGGGGACACATGTTGATGTAGAAGAGACATGAAGAAGAGGGGACACATGTTGATGTAGAAGAGACATGAAGAAGAGGGGACACATGTTGATGTAGAAAAGACATGAAGAAGAGGGGACACATGTTGATGTAGAAGAGACATGTCTTCTCACCCATCTGCTCCACGATGTCTGGAGGAAACACTCGGGAAGCGAAGGCTCTGCGGAAAATGTCGGAGAACTCTCTGTCCAATCCTCCGATCCCCATCTTCTCAAAGTTCCACTCCGGGTTGATGATCGACTGACGCTGCTCCTTAGTCTTAGCCTTTCCTGTTGTCACACACACACACACACACACACACACACACACACACACACACACACACACACACACACACACACACACACACACACACACACACACACACACACACACACACACACACACACACACACACACACACACACACACACACACACACACACACACACACACTCTGTTATTTACTGTGATGTGTTACTGCCACCTGGTGGAGGAAGTCATAAGTACTGCAGCCCTCATGTGGTCTATGCAGCACCATGATGGCTGTGCAGGGTTTAAATATCTAATCTATACAAACTAAATCTAGAAAGAGGCTCTGATCACGTTTAAACCCTTGATTTAGAGACGTATTTCCTTTCCCATTAAAATGTATTATGAGTTGTATATTAAACGTACCAACGAGTGTGAGGGAGGAGCTCGGGGCCTTCTCAAAGATCACCTGACTGTTTCCCACCATCAGCCCACAGTCGATCTGCCCAGGGAACACAAACACAATCAGAACACATGCAGAGACTCACAGATAGGATCAATAACAACAGGACGGGAGAGGAAGGTGACCAGTCAAAGTGATTGGATGATACATCCCATAACTCAGGGGTGTCAAACTCAAAGACTTCATTTTCTGTGGCCCACAAGAGCTCTGAAAAATATTACAGAAGCACGGCACCCATAAACTACATGTCCCACAATGCATTTCGTTTTGTGACACGGAAGAGACTTCAATTATTTGCCCTAGACTTCTGCTTTCAGACGTAGTTCATTATGAAGTTAACCCATAATAATCCAATGGCATTTTTATTTTGTTATTATCTTTCCCTCCTGTTGGATGTTTCTCATTGTAACGAGAACACACCTCAGGCCCCTATGATTACAATGTATTAATATTATTCATTTTCTCTCTGTGCTTTTATTTAAGTAATTGGTATGTAAGCAATTTACTCTACCACCTTTTATACTCTCACCTGGCTGCTGAACTGTCACTGCTACTGGACGTGTATTTTGTATATCGTGTAATTGTTGTAGTTCAATATGTTCTTTATGCTTCTTAAGATAAGATAAGATAAGAGGTACTTTATCGATCCCAAATTGGGAGATGTTTGCAGTGCAGCAGCATAAAACAACAGAACAATGCATCTGTAAGGTCCCAGCCAGAAAGTTGATGTCTTATTTAGTTTGATTGAACAAACAATGATTTATTTGAAGATTTTCAGTCTGGCTTTAGAACACATCATAGCACAGAGACAGCTCTGGTTAAAGTCACAAATGACATTCTAATAGCCTCCGACAAGGGACTTGTCTCTATTCTTGTCTTGCTCGATCTCAGTGCTGCATTTGATACTATCGATCATGATATCTTATTGCAAAGACTAGAGCACTTAGTTGGCATACAGGGAACTGCTTTAGGCTGGTTTAGGTCCTATCTATCTGAACGCTCTCAGTTTGTACGTGTCAATGATGAATCTTCCACGCAAACCAAAGTTAGCCATGGAGTGCCACAGGGCTCAGTGCTCGGACCTATTTTGTTCACATTATATATGCTTCCGTTAGGCAATATTATAAGGAATCATTCTGTAAACTTTCATTGTTATGCAGATGATACTCAACTATATTTATCAATCAAGCCTGATGAAATTAATCATCTAAATAAAATTCAAGACTGCCTCAAGGACTTAAAAACGTGGATGACCTTAAACTTTTTGATGTTAAACACGACCAAAACTGAAGTTATTGTACTTGGCCCGAAGAATCTACCAAACAAATTATCTAAAGATATACTAACTATGGATGGCATTAATTTGGCCTCCAGTGAGACTGTAAGGAATCTTGGTGTTATATTTGATCAGGATTTATCCTTTAACGCCCACATAAAATCAATTTCAAGGACCGCCTACTTCCATCTACGTAACATTGCAAAAATCAGGCATATCTTGCCTCAAAACGATGCAGAGAAACTAGTCCATGCATTTGTTACTTCAAGGCTGGATTATTGTAACTCTTTATTATCAGGGTGTACCAAGAAGTCAGTCAAGTGGCTTCAGCTGATTCAAAATGCTGCAGCTCGTGTACTAACCAGAGTTAGGAAAAGGGACCACATTACTCCTGTTCTGGCTGCCTTACACTGGCTCCCTATAGAACACAGGATAGAATTTAAAATTCTTCTTCTCGCCTACAAAGCCCTTAATGGGCAGTGGCTTTTTGCAAAGCACAAAAAGAAAACTCAAAAAACTCGAGAGAGATGAGTTATTGTTATTACAACGTGACTTCACGATTATTTCACAACTCTTTTTATTGGGTTCTTTTATTTGGGGTTCAGTACATTGTCAGAATAAGAGAGACATGGATTTAATTTCTGTAAGACAGCTATATGCCATACATTTTTGCATACATTCACAGTAAATATGTATTCAGTATGATAGCTGTCTAACAGAAGTTAAATCCATGTCTCTCTTATTCTGACAATGTACTGAACCCCAAATAAAAGAACCCAATTAAAAAGAGTTGTTAAATAATAGTGAAGTCACGTTGTAATAACAATAACTCATCTCTCTCCAGTTTTCAGCTTTGCCAAAAGCCACTGTGTCTAGTGTCCTACTTGGGTTGCCGTACGGAGTTGTCCAATATGGCGGATCTCGCACATGCGCACTGCAGATCGGGTAGTGACATCCATCCCTAATTAGTCTCACCTGTGCCCCATTATAATCCCTCCCCCTGTGTATTTAGTCCACATTCCCCTCAGTGCCAGTTCCTCTTTGTTCGTTCAAGTATTTAGTTTCCCTGTTCCTATCTAACCCTGGTCCGTTAGGGTTGCCTTCCTGACTGACCTAACTTGTGTAACAGTTGTAAATATGCAGTGGTGTTTAGTGTTAAATATTTATTTCAAAATCATTTATTATAATCACACAAATTCAGTGTTTTGTATTTAATAATTCTGTGTTCTTCATTTATTAAACGTTCAATACCTGACTAGGTCTAGAATCAGTGGGAGGAACCTCCAGAACTCAGTCACTGCACACAGGAGATTATTTGTGTGGGACTTCCCCTCTCCTTTATAGGGTCAGTGTGAGGGAGAACCAATTTAATAACGACTGATTCGTTATATATCTGAATAAACGGAGATCGGCTCAACGGTATGCTGACTCGGGTCTCATCGTCCAAAAGAAACACAACGCAGACACCTGTTACACGTCGTGTACCGAACCTCTGCTAGTAAAGACCTTTTTGCCACGAATCCTCTGTCCCTGAGTCGTGCTATTGAGTCCTCTACTTGTGTTCATTCAGTCGTTACAGCATCGGTCGTTACCTTCTGCTTCTTCCCAGAGGCCGGCTCTCCTCTCAGGATGCTGGCGTCCATCGCCTCGATGTCTTTCACCACCAGACCAAACAGTTTGTCGCAGAAGCTGAACACGAGCTGAGAGACAAGGAGATAACGGAGATGATCAGAGCCACGTCAAAACAAAAGATATCTGTGTGTGAGAGATAGGGAAGGGGGGAATGGGAACCGCGGTGCATTCTGGGGCATCTGTGGAGAATAGCGTCTTTAGGATCGATAGCAGCCGTTAATATCTATCAGCTTTCACCAATATCTGTCAGACGTTTGGCATCGGACGAGATAACTCTCCCATACCTAATGATTTAGGGGTATAAAAGTGTTCATACTGGGTAGTTTAATTAGTTTAAAAAATGATCCTCTGATTTACAGACGTCTCTTTCCCAATGTCAGTCAATGGGAGAAAGTCTTTCTGGGCCGGGTGACGTCATGGACTGATACAGGAGTTGTAGTACCGCCGTTTGGACACTAGGAATGTTTTCCTCAGAGTCCGGAGCACTTCCTGGGGGCTTGAACTCTACTCGATGAGTTGTTGATGACGTCACCAGGGGCGCCGTAAGGGGGTGAAAAGTTAGGACGATTCTAAGGGCCCGTGACTGACAGGGGCCCAAACATTTTTAGAACATTAAGAAAAAAATGTTTAAGTAGCCAATGTGATATCTTTTCATGGGGGCCAAAATCCCTGGCGGCGCCCCTGGACGTCACATTCCCGCTTCCTCTCTCTCTCTTTTAGCACCTGCTGGGTGATGGAGAAACCCTGGTTGTTGAACTGCTGGATGAACTCGGCGGCCATCTTGTCCGAGTCGTAGGGGGAGGAGTCGGTGCTCTTCTTCTGCAGGAAGTCGATCTCGATGGTCATGGCGCCGATGCACTGCTTAGATTTATCAAAGTTGTACCCGGCAACTGAAGGGAGAGAGAACGGGAGATAAATGAATACAGGCGACACCTTAGAGCGGTAACACACGGCACCCTGTGGTCGATTAGAGAACGCCACAAGGGTTAGAAATCAAAGACATTTCACAGGGTCGTCGTTTTAAATAATGTGGAACCAAAAGTGAAAATATTAAGATTTACCTTCGACCTCCTGACCGATGGAGAGTCCGGCCCACTTCCTCTACAGGAGAGAAGAAGAAGAGAGGATTCAACAACGAGTAAATAACAGAGTGTGTGTGTGCGTGTGTGTGCGTGTGTGTTTGTGTGTGTGTGTGTGTGTGCGTGTGTGTTTGTGTGTGCGTGCCTGTGTGTGTGCGTGTGTGTGTGCGTGTGTGTGTGTAAGTGTGTGTAAGTGTGTGTGTACCTGTGGCAGGCTGAAGGCGATGCTCCCAGCAGCCACAGTGTGGTGGGTCTTCACTGTGAACACAAACTTGTGGTTGGGGCTCGTCGTCACCGACACATGTCTGCGGAGAGAGGAGAGAGGAGAGAGGAGAGAGGAGAGAGGAGAGAGGAGAGAGGAGACTTTAATAATCTCTCTGGAAAAGTAAATACAATCCAGGAATTGAACCGTAGACCCTCTGGTTCCCGTCCCGCTCAGTTGATTACCTTTGTTAGTGAGTACATTTATTCTGCTCTGTTATTTAATTAAACCTCATATTTTAATTTCATCTATACGACATGAAGTCTTCTCCAAATGCCTTTTAGCATCTTTCAAATCAACCTGTCCTGGTAGAGCGTTCTGGAGATCATAATGTAGTATATTATTAGCCTATATTCCTGCCACTCAGTATTTCTACCTTTTTAAAGAACATTTCAATAATCCAGAAATGTTTATATTTGATATACTATTTTTTATTGTCATTTTATTTGTAATTGTTAACTCTTATGTACGTTTTAAGCATTTTAATGTTGAGCACACTGTAACAATTTGGGATTAATAAAGTACATTTCTTGTAAATCTACAAATGTAATCTCAATCATTCAGAGGAGTTTGTTCTCCAACACCTCCTCCTCCACCAGCTCTGTAATTAAAAATAAATGTGTGAACCCACAAAGGCCCTGATATGCAGTGCCGCTACTAGAGTCTGTGGGGGCCCTAGGCAAACATTCACTGGGGCCCCCTCGAGCCAGCTTTTCATCACCACGCACAGCCAGTTCCAAACTCACATTGGTTTCTCAAACAGCATCTCTATGTGTATTCACTCTCTGTCCTACACGGCTTGTTGGAGCTCCTGCCCCCCCCCCTCCCTGTGAGCCCAGTGGCCGTCAGCGAAACCCAGCCCGAAACACACACACACCCGCAGCCTGGCTGGGAGTTTGTGTGTGTGCCCAGGCTGAGTTCCGCGGTGTCTCGCTGTCTGGCCGACCCCACACCAGTGAGCCGGCTCACAGTGTCCCACTCCTCGCAGCAACCAGCCTTGCAACGTCCCGCTGAGTGTGTGTGTGTGTGTGTGTGTGTGTGTGTGTGTGTGTGTGTGTGTGTGTGTGGGTGTGTGTGTGAGAGGAAGTCTGCGGATTGGTCCAAACGTAATGGCTCCGCGGACGTAACGTAACGGCTTATCCATTTGGACCAATCCGCAGGTCTTCTCTGTGTTAGAGTTTTACTCGCTACAGGGTGTACTTTGAGGGTTTGTGGCTCTGCAGACCGTTTACATGCAGAGGCTACAGAACACACAAGGGGACGGGTCAGAACCGGAAAAGCATGACATGGGACCTTTAAAATGCTCTGGAAATACACCTACATTGGGAAAAAGCACTGTTACATCAACTCAAACAATTACAAGGTGTTTTAAACATAAAACTTCAAAAAGCAAAAGCCCTGTTAAGGTATTTTCCAGTTCAATTCATAATGTGTGTGTGTATGGTGGACAAAGGGTAATATCGACCTCTTTGTGTTTAAAACAGGTATCATAGTTGGTCAAAGATTAGCCTCCCTGACCCTGAGCCTCATCCATAAACAGTACAATTCTGGATAATTCAAATGTTCTAAAAAAGTCTAAAATACTGCAGTTAGTAGCAGGAATATATGCTTACACTACAGGAGCATTGCCATGTGTGTGTGTGGATGGATGGATGGGTGTGTGATAGATGAGTGTGTGATAGATGAGTGTGTGTGTGTGTGTGTGTGTGTGTGTGTGTGTGTGTGTGTGTGTGTGTGTGTGTGTGTGTGTGTGTGTGTGTGTGGATGGATGGGTATGTGATAGATGAGTGTGTGTGTGTGTGTGTGTGTGTGTGTGTGTGTGTGTGTGTGTGTGTGTGTGTGTGTGTGTGTGTGTGTGTGTGTGTGTGTGTGTGTGTGTGTGTGTGTGTGTGTGTGTGTGTGTGTGTGTGTGTGTGTGTGGATGGATGGGTGTGTGATAGATGAGTGTGTGTATGGATGGGTGTGTGATAGATGAGTGTGTGTGTGTGTGTGTGTGTGTGTGTGTGTGTGTGTGTGTGTGTGTGTGTGTGTGTGTGTGTGTGTGTGTGTGTGTGGATGGATGGATGGGTGTGTGATAGATGAGTGTGTGATAGATGAGTGTGTGTGTGTGTGTGTGTGTGTGTGTGTGTGTGTGTGTGTGTGTGTGGATGGATGGGTGTGTGATAGATGAGTGTGTGTGTGTGTGTATGTGTGTGTGTGTGTGTGTGTGTGTGTGTGTGAGTGTGTGGATGGATGGGTGTGTGATAGATGAGTGTGTGATAGATGAGTGTGTGTATGGATGTGTGTGTGTGTGTGTGTGTGTGTGTGTGTGTGTGTGTGTGTGTGTGTGTGTGTGTGTGTGTGTGTGTGTGTGTGTGTGTGTGTGTGGATGGATGGATGGGTGTGTGATAGATGAGTGTGTGTGTATGTGTGTGTATGTGTGTGTGTGTGTGTGTGTGAGTGTGTGGATGGATGGGTGTGTGATAGATGAGTGTGCGATATATATGTGTGTGTATGTGTGTGTGTGTGTATGAGTGTGTGTGTGTATGTGTGTGTGTATTGACAGTTAGTAATTGATGACTCAGAGATATGGAACTCACTGTCCGGACTGCAGATCCTTCTCGCTCACCACGGCACAGTTAGACAGCGACAACTCGTCTGTCGGGCAGCGCGCCGCCTGCATCGTCTGCAGAGAGAGGAGAAGAGGAAATGAACTAAAACTAACCAAAGCTGCTGGACATTAAGTATAAAGGTCCCCAGTTATAATCTGGTTTTATCTTCAGTAAAATGGTATTTGTTCTTCAGTACACACAGAGTCCTATTCTGCAGTGTGCAGCCTTATTCACTCCCACGTGTATTATATATGCATTCATAATAATACATTTATATAGCGCTTTTCCCAGTGCTCAAAGACGCCTTCAATGTGCCTGAAACGCCTCCATTGGACTCCTTTGTTTACTTCCAGAACAAAGTGACATCACTATGAAAGACTTGCGCTCCTATTGGCTAGCGCTCCAGCACATTGTACGTGATAGGCTAAAGAACACGTAAGAATTCTGACTTTTTTCAGAACATTTTAAAATGTTAACTTTTTTAAGAACATTTTTGAATTCTGACTTTTTTCTGAAATGTTCAAAATATTGATTTGTTTCCAAAAAATTCTAAATGCTGACTTTCTTTTTTGAAAATCCCAAATTCTAACATTTTCCTCCAACCCATTGTTCATGATAGGCTAAGGGGGCGGGACATCTCTAAGAGGTTGACCAATCACAACAGAGCCGGCCAGCTAACCGACTTAAATCTCAGAGAAAAACAATTAAAAAAAGATCTGATTTAATTTTTTTCTTTTGCTTTTAATACTTTCATCTAAAAAATAAATCCTCATAAACTCATTTTCACATATCTAAAAACACCGAGGTACCTCCGGACTCAACATTCGGTATTTTTTCTGAAAACTTAAGAATTCTGACTTTTCATCAGCAGGAGAGGACTCTTTAAAGTAGAGACACTACATACTGATATACACCTGAACATCAGCAGGAGAGGACTCTTTAAAGTAGAGACTCTACATACTGATATACACCTGAACATCAGCAGGAGAGGACTCTTTAAAGTAGAGACACTACATACTGATATACACCTGAACATCAGCAGGAGAGGACTCTTTAAAGTAGAGACACTACATACTGATATACACCTGAACATCAGCAGGAGAGGACTCTTTAAAGTAGAGACACTACATACTGATATACACCTGAACATCAGCAGGAGAGGACTCTTTAAAGTAGAGACTCTACATACTGATATACACCTGAACATCAGCAGGAGAGGACTCTTTAAAGTAGAGACACTACATACTGATATACACCTGAACATCAGCAGGAGAGGACTCTTTAAAGTAGAGACACTACATACTGATATACACCTGAACATCAGCAGGAGAGGACTCTTTAAAGTAGAGACACTACATACTGATATACACCTGAACATCAGCAGGAGAGGACTCTTTAAAGTAGAGACACTACATACTGATATACACCTGAACATCAGCAGGAGAGGACTCTTTAAAGTAGAGACACTACATACTGATATACACCTGAACATCAGCAGGAGAGGACTCTTTAAAGTAGAGACACTACATACTGATATACACCTGAACATCAGCAGGAGAGGACTCTTTAAAGTAGAGACACTACATACTGATATACACCTGAACATCAGCAGGAGAGGACTCTTTAAAGTAGAGACACTACATACTGATATACAGCTGAACATCAGCAGGAGAGGACTCTTTAAAGTAGAGACACTACATACTGATATACACCTGAACATCAGCAGGAGAGGACTCTTTAAAGTAGAGACACTACATACTGATATACACCTGAACATCAACAGGAGAGGACTCTTTAAAGTAGAGACACTACATACTGATATACACCTAAACATCAGCAGGAGAGGACTCTTTAAAGTAGAGACACTACATACTGATATACACCTGAACATCAGCAGGAGAGCACTCTTTAAAGTAGAGACACTACATACTGATATACACCTGAACACCAGCAGGAGAGGACTCTTTAAAGTAGAGACACTACATACTGATATACACCTGAACATCAGCAGGAGAGGACTCTTTAAAGTAGAGACACTACATACTGATATACACCTGAACATCAGCAGGAGAGGACTCTTTAAAGTAGAGACACTACATACTGATATACAACTGAACATCAGCAGGAGAGGACTCTTTAAAGTAGAGACACTACATACTGATATACACCTGAACATCAGCAGGAGAGGACTCTTTAAAGTAGAGACACTACATACTGATATACACCTGAACATCAGCAGGAGAGGACTCTTTAAAGTAGAGACACTACATACTGATATACACCTGAACATCAGCAGGAGAGGACTCTTTAAAGTAGAGACACTACATACTGATATACACCTGAACATCAGCAGGAGAGGACTCTTTAAAGTAGAGACACTACATACTGATATACAGCTGAACATCAGCAGGAGAGGACTCTTTAAAGTAGAGACACTACATACTGATATACACCTGAACATCAGCAGGAGAGGACTCTTTAAAGTAGAGACACTACATACTGATATACACCTGAACATCAACAGGAGAGGACTCTTTAAAGTAGAGACACTACATACTGATATACACCTAAACATCAGCAGGAGAGGACTCTTTAAAGTAGAGACACTACATACTGATATACACCTGAACATCAGCAGGAGAGCACTCTTTAAAGTAGAGACACTACATACTGATATACACCTGAACACCAGCAGGAGAGGACTCTTTAAAGTAGAGACACTACATACTGATATACACCTGAACATCAGCAGGAGAGGACTCTTTAAAGTAGAGACACTACATACTGATATACACCTGAACATCAGCAGGAGAGGACTCTTTAAAGTAGAGACACTACATACTGATATACAACTGAACATCAGCAGGAGAGGACTCTTTAAAGTAGAGACACTACATACTGATATACACCTGAACATCAGCAGGAGAGGACTCTTTAAAGTAGAGACACTACATACTGATATACACCTGAACATCAGCAGGAGAGGACTCTTTAAAGTAGAGACACTACATACTGATATACACCTGAACATCAGCAGGAGAGGACTCTTTAAAGTAGAGACACTACATACTGATATACACCTGAACATCAGCAGGAGAGGACTCTTTAAAGTAGAGACACTACATACTGATATACAACTGAACATCAGCAGGAGAGGACTCTTTAAAGTAGAGACACTACATACTGATATACAGCTGAACATCAGCAGGAGAGGACTCTTTAAAGTAGAGACACTACATACTGATATACACCTGAACATCAGCAGGAGAGGACTCTTTAAAGTAGAGACTCACAGCCAGTTTAAATCATTCTTATCTTCATCAAACTGCCACTAAAAATGATCTCTTGAGAGTTTTTGCTCTCTAAAAATGTGGCTGCAAATCTGTTAATGACGTTTCCTTGGAAACCGAAATGAGTTCAGTGAAGTCTCTGCAGTCTGTCTTTATCTCTTGGATATCGTTGATTTATCAATCGATAGATGAACGCAGACGAAACAAAGCTGCACATTTAACAAAGGGCAGAAATGTTAATGTTGTAATAAAAAAACTAAATCTAGAAGTATGAAGTGGAAAGAGGACACTCAAGATACCTCAGATTACTACCTAGTTTTTGAGCTAAACTACTAAGTTAGGCATGTGTTGGATTTATTTATTAATGTAAGGTTAGTGGTTTTGACATGATGTCTCTCCTGTTGCAGGTGTGTTTAAAATAATCCTATATATGGTATGTTTTGTATCTTAACACCTCCTCGTCTATTCTTTGTATGAAAATGTGACTCTAAGACCCTCTGCAGACCTTCTGAGTTTTGTACTTAAAATAAACTCCTTAAAAGACTGTCTTATTTTAAGTATCTTCTTTTCAGTATAACAGGAAGGTTTCCTCACCATTTCATAATTACTTGTTTGTTGGTATTGGTTAAATTCCACTTCACACGCATCCACCCACCCACCCACACACACACACACACACACACACACACACACACACACACACACACACACACACACACACACACACACACACACACACACACACACACACACACACACACACACACACACACACACACACACACACACACACACACACCATGTATACATCACATCAGGGGACATTACATTGACTTACATGCATTTCCTGGAGACTTATCCTAACCTTAACCATAACCAACACATGCCTAACCCTAACCCTTACCCTTACCCTTACCCTTAACCTTACCCTTAACCTAACCCTAACCTTTACCCTTACCCTTACGCTTAACCTAACCCTTAACCAAGTCTTCACCCGAAAATGAATGATTCCCCTTATGGGGACCTCCAATTTGTCCCCATAAGGGAGGCGAGTCCCCACGCATGACTGTGTAAACAGATTTAGGTCCCCACAAGTATAGTAATGCTAGGACACACACACACACCTCTGCAGCCAGTCTCCATGGAAACTGCATCGTGCATCATCACTGTCTCGATGATTAATTTATGAGCGTCTTCACTAACAGAGATGCCACAGATTCATGTATTATCTGATCCAGTAAAACACAGCAACACTTCCTGTTTCATTAAAAGATTAAATGCTCCTTAAACTTCATCCATTGAGCAACAAAACAGCTGATTTTTGATTGACCCTGCTTTCTTCAAAACATCTACAAAAGTGCATTTGAACCTGATAAACACAACATGTTATTTAAAGTGGCATACAAATATTCATAAACCTGAGAAGTAAGAAGATTAAACATGTCCACATTTTTACTTGTAGGATTAATCATGCCAGAGTTGGAACCAATTCCAATATTTTGTTTGCAGTGTAAGAGTCATGTGATCAGATGGATCCAACCTCCCTTTAACTCACTGTGTTTCGTGCAGTATCACATCCTGTTCATCCATACATCTGGCTCTTAAACACATATCCACATCGGCAGCCTCTGCACCAAAAGTGATTTCCAGCAGCTCAGATATCAGACGTCCTCATCAAGAGACATGGATATAAATCTGTTTCATGGATGTAATGCCACACACAGATCCAAACCAAAACCCCAAGCAAGCATCCAGCGTTTAGACTGATCCCATCTCCACATGTCTCCAAAATCCATTCATGATTTCTGAGGATTCCAGAAAACCAACAAACACATCTTACTGTTGACAACAAAAACGGCACTGCGTGTCAGATACAAATAGATCTAATGTACCATTGGAAATAAGGTCCATAGATGTCAGTGTGAAGCAGCTTTCAATGCTTATGTCACCTGTTGATAGATATATATCTCGTTCGACACATGTACAAGGAGGGAATCGACCCAGACGTCGCTGAGCTGCAGCCATGATAAGAGCTGTAGATGAAAGGAAAGGAGCTTCAATGCTTCCTTTGTTATCTCCTTTAGGAAACACCGGATCATCTTTTAGGAAAGGAAAGGAGATACAATTCCTAACAGTCACAGCATTTAAAGTGATGAATAATTTAAACATCGGATCGTGCCACCTTTAGCTTAGCGCTGGTGACGTGAAGTCATGTGACCGTGCTGTAGTTCCTTTATAGCCCTACATTAGCCACCTTTAACTTAGCGGTGGTGACGTGAAGTCATGTGACCGTGCTGTAGTTCCTTTATAGCACAACAGTAGCCACCTTTAGCTTAGCGCTGGTGACGTGAAGTCATGTGACCGTGCTGTAGTTCCTTTATAGCCCTACATTAGCCGCCTTTAGCTTAGCGGTGGTGACGTGAAGTCATGTGACCCTGCTGTAGTTCCTTTATAGCCCAACATTAGCCACCTTTAGCTTAGCGGTGGTGACGTGAAGTCATGTGACCGTGCTGTAGTTCCTTTATAGCCCAACTTTAGCCGCCTTTAGCTTAGCGGTGGTGACGTGAAGTCATGTGACCGTGCTGTAGTTCCTTTATAGCACAACATTAGCCACCTTTAGCTTAGCGGTGGTGACGTGAAGTCATGTGACTGTGCTGTAGTTCCTTTATAGCCCAACATTAGCCTCCTTTAGCTTAGCGGTGGTGACGTAAATTCGATATCAGGAATAATCCAAAAGCCAATGGAGAAATCCCATGGCTTTTTGTGGAAGGAGCCAGGAAAAGGCTGCCTGCAAAAATACTAAACTATTATACCACTCTAATAAAGTACTATAGAAATAGCAATGTAGCTAGCTAAGTAGCAGACAGCTGGTAAACTAGCTAGCTTATTTCACCATGCTAAAATGCTACACTGGTTACAGAGAATGGGCCCTAACCCTACACAAGTTGTCAATCATTGCATCCTACTGAACAGAGATTATTTTTTGCAATTATCCAAAATCCAATGCCGAAATCCCATTGGATTTTTGTGAAAAGGGAACCAGAGATATGCTGCCTTCACGGTTGAAGGCATCCCTGCACCACTCTATACTGATCCAGCCTGGGGGGAGGATTGAAAGCGTTGATGTACATCGGCCTATAAACAATTAGCACGCAAAAAAATGATATCCCACATGACGAGGAGCTCGTTTTTTGAAAATGTTTCCATACATACCTTGAAAAATATTACGACCTTGTGGGCGCCAGCGTAGGCAAGCAGAGAGGAAGGACAGAAGACAGTATTTGAGCGAAAGGGGATTCAATCAGCAAGCTGAGGGGAAAAGCTGTGACCGCATTCAAAATGTATTCACATGCAACCACAAGTAATGAGATGATGGTGCATGCAGACCAGATTTGGGGTTTGATTGGTGTTTTTTAAAACAGAAAACATGTTTCGGTCATTTCCAGAGGTGGGAAGTAGTGGAGTACAAATACTTTGTTACTGCACTTAAGTACATGTTTCTGGTATCAGTACTTTACTCCACTACTTATTTTTCTGACGACTTTTAACTTTGACTTCTTACATGTTGAACAAATACCTGTACTTTCTACTTCTTACATGTTGAACCCAAATACCTGTACTTTCTACTTCTTACATGTTGAACACAAATACCTGTACTTTCTACTTCTTACATGTTGAACCCAAATACCTGTACTTTCTACTTCTTACATGTTGAACACAAATACCTGTACTTTCTACTTCTTACATGTTGAACCCAAATACCTGTACTTTCTACTTCTTACATGTTGAACACAAATACCTGTACTTTCTACTTCTCACATGTTGAACACAAATACCTGTACTTTCTACTTCTTACATGTTGAACCCAAATACCTGTACTTTCTACTTCTTACATGTTGAACACAAATACCTGTACTTTCTACTTCTTACATGTTGAACCCAAATACCTGTACTTTCTACTTCTTACATGTTGAACCCAAATACCTGTACTTTCTACTTCTTACATGTTGAACCCAAATACCTGTACTTTCTACTTCTCACATGTTGAACCCAAATACCTGTACTTTCTACTTCTTACATGTTGAACTCAAATACCTGTACTTTCTACTTCTTACATGTTGAACCCAAATACCTGTACTTTCTACTTCTTACATGTTGAACTCAAATACCTGTACTTTCTACTTCTTACATGTTGAACCCAAATACCTGTACTTTCTACTTCTTACATGTTGAACTCAAATACCTGTACTTTCTACTTCTTACATGTTGAACCCAAATACCTGTATTTTCTACTTCTTACATGTTGAACCCAAATACCTGTACTTTCTACTTCTTACATGTTGAACCCAAATACCTGTACTTTCTACTTCTTACATGTTGAACTCAAATACCTGTACTTTCTACTTCTTACATGTTGAACACAAATACCTGTACTTTCTACTTCTTACATGTTGAACACAAATACCTGTACTTTCTACTTCTCACATGTTGAACACAAATACCTGTACTTTCTACTTCTTACATGTTGAACTCAAATACCTGTACTTTCTACTTCTTACATGTTGAACTCAAATACCTGTACTTTCTACTTCTTACATGTTGAACTCAAATACCTGTACTTTCTACTTCTTACATGTTGAACCCAAATACCTGTACTTTCTACTTCTTACATGTTGAACCCAAATACCTGTACTTTCTACTTCTTACATGTTGAACACAAATACCTGTACTTTCTACTTCTTACATGTTGAACCCAAATACCTGTACTTTCTACTTCTTACATGTTGAACTCAAATACCTGTACTTTCTACTTCTTACATGTTGAACTCAAATACCTGTACTTTCTACTTCTTACATGTTGAACTCAAATACCTGTACTTTCTACTTCTTACATGTTGAACCCAAATACCTGTACTTTCTACTTCTTACATGTTGAACTCAAATACCTGTACTTTCTACTTCTTACATGTTGAACCCAAATACCTGTACTTTCTACTTCTTACATGTTGAACTCAAATACCTGTACTTTCTACTTCTTACATGTTGAACTCAAATACCTGTACTTTCTACTTCTCACATGTTGAACACAAATACCTGTACTTTCTACTTCTTACATGTTGAACCCAAATACCTGTACTTTCTACTTCTTACATGTTGAACTCAAATACCTGTACTTTCTACTTCTTACATGTTGAACTCAAATACCTGTACTTTCTACTTCTCACATGTTGAACTCAAATACCTGTACTTTCTACTTCTTACATGTTGAACCCAAATACCTGTACTTTCTACTTCTCACATGTTGAACTCAAATACCTGTACTTTCTACTTCTTACATGTTGAACACAAATACCTGTACTTTCTACTTCTTACATGTTGAACTCAAATACCTGTACTTTCTACTTCTCTCATTTCCCAAACAGCTGGTTCCTTTAGTCTGAATGTGTGTTTGGTGGTGTGATCATTATTCTTTAGAGTCATTGCGTGCCTATTGATTTGAACACGATCCGTGTATCCATCATTTCCTGGTCTTCTCTAAAGAAGAGGGACCAATGGAAACGTTGTCATGTTGCCGTTGTTCAGCATGGAAACATTCATTAGCTAACAATGACATTATTGTTCTATTAATACAAAGGGAGGTCAGGTACTCTTTAAAGCAGCTGCTAGTTATGGGTACTTTTTACTGAAGTACATTTCAAAGCCTCTTTACTTTGACTTGAGTAAAGAAGTTTAGTCAGTACTTCTACTTTTACCAGAGTACTTTTAAACACGAGTATCTGTACTTCTATTTGTGTAAAGGGTGTGTACTTTTACCCTCTCTGGTCATTTCGATGAATATATCCCCCAAATCTGGTTATGGGTTTGATGAGATGAGTCGTATACAGAGTGCCATGCCAAACATACACAGTTATGTTTATTATGTCTTTGTTTCTTTCCCACATTTAGAGACTAATGTTGGAAAGAGACGTGGAAACAAGAGAAAGAAATCAGCTGATTTGCTTCTCTGATGGTTGATGTTGGTTAGGAGATGAGAGAGAGGATGTAATCAATGAAATGGGAACCTTTACCTTCTTGGAAATTGCATTGATGTCAATACTTCAGTCAATCGTGGATGAATACGTTTGAAAATCCATTATTTGTGATTGGATTCAGTCGAGCAGTTTAGTATTAGTCTGGTTATTAGTTTGGGTTCTGTCTACCATCGTATTGTTAGGGTCAGTTAGCATTAGCATGCTCAGACAGACAAGACATTACAGAAAACAATACAATTTATCATATTTTAAATAAGGTAACATCATGTTCGGTACTTTTCCTGTTAAATGTCCTGCTGTATTTTGTGAGCACAGGTCGTTGAAGCTTAAAGGGAACTGTCATCGTAAGAGCAGAAACGGATGGAAATCACACTAATATTTCAGTATATCCTAACTGTATGCATCTGGGTTTCATGAATACTTGACAGAGCTGCAAGAATATGTACTAAAACCCTACCATGACTCAGCATTTCATCACTTCCTGTCTCCTGGTCTGGGGGTCAATGGTTTACTGTGTTTTTGCTTTTTATCCTGAATAAGTACTTCTGTGCCTGCTGTAGTTCCTTGATAGCCCAACATTAGCCACCTTTAGCTTAGCGGTGGTGACAGGAAGTCATGTGACCGTGCTGTAGTTCCTTGATAGCCCAACATTAGCCACTTTTAGCTTAGCGGTGGTGACAGGAAGTCATGTGACCGTGCTGTAGTTCCTTGATAGCCCAACATTAGCCACCTTTAGCTTAGCGGTGGTGACAGGAAGTCATGTGACCGTGCTGTAGTTCCTTTATAGTCCAACATTAGCCTCCTTTAGCTTAGCGGTGGTGACATGAAGTCACGTGACCGTGCTGTAGTTCCTTTATAGCCCAACATTAGCCGCCTTTAGCTTAGCGGTGGTGACGTCATGTGACCGTGCTGTAGTCCCTTTATAGCCCAACATTAGCCACCTTTAGATTAGCAGTGGTGACTTGAAGTCATGTGACCGTGCTGTAGTTCCTTTATAGCCCAACATTAGAAACCTTTAGCTTAGCAGTGGTGACTTGATGTCATGTGACCGTGCTGTAGTTCCTTTATAGCCCAACATTAGCAACCTTTAGCTTAGCGGGGTTGATGTGAAATCATGTGACCGTGCTATAGTTCCTTTATAGTCCAAAAGTAACCACCTTTAGCTTAGCGGGGTTGATGTGAAATCATGTGACCGTGTTGTAGTTCCTTTATAGCCCAACATTAGCCTCCTTTAGCTTAGCGGTGGTGACGTGAAGTCATGTGACCGTGCTGTAGTTCCTTTATAGCCCAACATTAGCCACCTTTAGCTTAGCTGTGGGACGTGAAGTCATGTGACCGTGCTGTAGCTCCTTTATAGCCCAACATTAGCCACCTTTAGCTTAGCGGTGGGACATGAAGTCATGTGACCATGCTGTAGTTCCTTTATAGCCCAACATTAGCCACCTTTAGCTTAGCGGTGGGACATGAAGTCATGTGACCATGCTGTAGTTCCTTTATAGCCCAACATTAGCCACCTTTAGCTTAGCGGTGGTGACGTGAAGTCATGTGACCGTGCTGTAGTTCCTTTATAGCCCAACATTAGCCACCTTTAGCTTAGCGGTGGTGAAGTGAAGTCATGTGACCGTGCTGTAGTTCCTTTATAGCCCAACATTAGCCGCCTTTAGCTTAGCGGTAGTGAAGTGAAGTCATGTGACCGTGCTGTAGTTCCTTTATAGCCCGACATTAGCTTTTTACTTCAGATATCTTTAGTTTAACGTGAAGTGGTGTTAATATGTGGAGATTATCCTGAACTAAACGTGTAAGTATCAGAAATGTTTGTTTTAAACAGAGATTATTTTCTGACACAATCCAAAATCACATGGAGAAATCCCATTGGACCAGAGAGATGCTGCCTTCAGGGTCCATTACATAAATACTTTTCCTGTGATGCTACCACCAACTTCTATTCCTTGTTTAGAAATTGATTTGCACCTTGAAAATAAGATGTTGGTTAAAGATATGACTCATAGTGCAGATCCATGGATACACGGTTCTGCTCAAATTAGAAGATAGTACCAGCGAACCTGAGCCTCACATTGTAGTCCTGTGGTGTAATGTGCATCTATCTAAAACCCTCTGATGCTGCAGAGATTCCATCGATTTTCCAGTGCAGACATCAGAGTGAAAACACCCCCGAGGCACAGCTGCATGAATAATTCAACAGTTTGAGTATTAGAGAGAGAGAGAGGAGAGACAGGGAGGGACGGATATATCAGACCCTCCCTAATACTGCAGAGTCACTGCAAAACACTTCCAGTATAATATAGGAGAGCATACCAGAGAAGATGATGCCGAATAAGAAGATGTTTCTGACATATTTTATGTCGTAGAACAAAATGTTAAAACCTCTTCAGCTTGTGTTAATCTCAGACCTTATTTGAGACTAAAAACACGTTCAGAAAACCATTGGCCTCCACACATTTTGCACCACTTTTTCAGGCCTGATAAAGCTGCAAATGTGGATATTTTCAGATGCCTTTTTTGGGGATAAATTGGCAGATTGGTTAGAATAATATACAGGGAAAATAGGAGAGCATACCACAGAAGAAGAGGAAGAACACATATTTTATGTGGTAGTAGAACAAAATGTTAAAACCTCTCCAGCGTGTGTTAACCACAGACCTAATTGCAGATCAAAAACACATTCAGAAAACCATTGACCTTCACCAGGGGACAGGAAGTGATGAAATGCTGACTAATTATCCGGTTTTATGACAACATTTTGCACCACTTTTTCTGGCCTGTCACTAAGATAAAGATGTACATTTGGATATTTTTAGAAGACTTGGTGCAGGCTCTACTGATCTATGTGTTAGACAATATATATATAATTGTTCCTAAGCAATCTGTTTGTGTTTATATAAGATGGAAAGCTGACATGTTCACTTTACATAATGGGAATAATGGTTTTAATCACTTAAGCTAAAGCCCTCTCAGATTTCCAAAGAAAAATCAACGTCAATGGAATGCGTTGCACTTTCAATTACATTTCAAACCATTTCCGTCTCATCTGAGTGAATGAAATATGAGTCAAACCCTATCTGTTGATTGTATCAGCGCTGTGTAACATATATAAACACTACTCTCACAATAACAGGGCGTAGAAACTCTAGATATGATAAAGCCAAATGACAAGAAACACCAAAGACCTTCAAGGGTCAGACATGTCCAATATCTGCACATTATGAAATGAATGAACCGCCTGTAAGAGCCAACGCACTTTAGATTCATCACACTAAGTAATTCCTTGGCTCTCTGTTGGAGTATTAAATCAAGAAGGCAATGATAAATGTTATGCATGGTGAAGCAGAAAAGTGGCAGTGTTTTCTTTATTATAAATCCATGTGTTTAACCATGATTATAATCAGATGCAGCCCTATTTAGCTTTGAGGCTATATGGCTTTCACTGCACGAAAAACAACATGCAACACCTACTAATGTAACGGCAACTGTACGGCATATTTCCCAACATTTTGAATCACAAAATCCAAAAAGGAACTTTACTTTTTAACCTAAAAGTACCTTGAGTTTGTGGTTACGTTACAGCAAGACCTGTTCACAGTATGCTTGGTGTTTCAAGTTATTTGAACTGACGTAGCTAAGCAGAGTGACTTCATGAAGGTCATTTACGTTCCTTATTTCAAACCAAAACATGATTACTTTACCTAGACCTGACCACAAAGTTCAAAGCTGGTAAACAGTGGCCTATCATGGCGACATATTCACCTTCTTTATGGTTTTCACTGCAAGAAAACCAAATGCTAACACCCATAATCCAAAAAGGAACTTTACTTTCTGGCTTTAAAATATCTTGAGTTTGTGTTTATGACACGGCAAGTCCTGTTCACGATATGCTTGGGTGTTCAAGTCTTGTTTCCTGCGACACAGACATTGTTGACTTATTTCATGCCTACGTAAGCTGAGTGACTGCACGTATGTAATTAACATTACGTGACTTATTCTAAAAAACAACCCATGATTTTTTCCAAACCCTAACCACATAGTTCCAAAGTAGTAAACTGCAACCGTTACATCTTCCGGCCTACTGACACGTTTCTAACGACCGTTTTCATAGCACCTTTTAAATGATTTGAGTTGTAGTGTGAAAGCCATTTAACAGCCTCGTAACAATCAATAGTTAGTTGACAGTTGATTGTGTAACGAAAGGAGAGAAACTGGACAACAGCAAAGTTAAGACTCTCACGCACTTAAAAATATTTACTTTCTTTCTTTCATGCATGTTTAATCATCGGGGAGTCACTGGGATGGGAGTTTAAGAAAAATCGAAAGCAAAACTGCAACTTGAAGAGGTATGGGTTACAGAAACGAGATATTCATTAGTGAGCTGCGTATCAGAGCTGCATCTCCTCAAGGTCTGAGTCACAGGACAAACACACTGTGAAGGTCGTTCCTGTCTTCGCTGAACACACACTCACAGACACAGTGTGTGTGTGTGTGTGTGTGTGTGTGTGTGTGTGTGTGTGTGTGTGTGTGTGTGTGTGTGTGTGTGTGTGTGTGTGTGTGTGTGTTGTCTCTCTAAATATAACTCTAGCTCAGAGGAAAGCCCTGTGTCGAGACAGCCGGGATTAGCCATTACTCTCCTCTCTGACACGATTATAAAACACACAATCCTGCACAGACTTTATTAAACATGCAGCTACACATATGTACAATTCATTGTGCACATGCTGTTTCACATGTATGTGTTTTTGCGGGCAGGCACATCTATGCAAAGACCATTTTCATCATTAGAGGACCACAACATGGATATAATGTACTTTAAATTATATCTAAATGGAAAATAAATGTCGGAATTACAATATGTTCCCCCTGTAATTGTGGTGGAACAAGTGAAGTAAAGATAACGTTGTTGGTAGCCTCCTGGCTGGTAGTGAGCACCAAGCTAACATGCTAACGGTGGATAGCTCTTCATCTGTTTGCAGGGTTTGTCGATGCAGCTTTCTACCTCCCAAATTGGGTGTGGGTGTGTGAACAGAATCTGGAGAAGAGAAAATGCAATCCTCTTGACAAATAACTGCTGTGCAAAAGATTTCTGCTCGACAGGGAGATTATGGGAGGAATAAAATGCTCGCTTCATTACCGGAGAGAGGCCATGTGTGCAGCCCCCTCACTTCTTACACAATCTCAGCTCTGAGTATTGATTCTGACTAATTACATCCAATACATCTTGATGCAATAGAGAGCATCTCAAATCTGTCCTGGGTGCTATCAACATGTAGGCTAACGTTAGCATCTCTGAAGTAGTGAGTTTGGAGTTTATTCTCTACCAACTCCAGACAAGATCTTTGTCCTATTGTTAGCTTTCCATTCAATAAACACACATAGAAAAAAATCTTTAAATGAGCCTGTGTGTTTATCTGGGTTACTAGCTAGCGTTCTTGTGTGCTATCACAATGTAGGCTAACGTTAGCAGCTCTGCAGTAGTGAGTCTGGAGTGTATTCTCCAGCAACACCAGACAAAATCGTTATCCTATTGTTAGCTTTACATTCATTCAACACCTACACAAATGTATGTGCTTGAAAGAGCCCGGGTGTTAGCCTACTAGCTAACGTTCTTGTGTGCTATCAACATGTAGGCTAACGTTAGCATCTTTGCAGTTGTGTTACGTGAGTCTGGAGTTTATTCTCCAGCAACTCCAGACACAATCTTTATCCTATTGTTAGCTTTACATTCATTCAACACTTAAATTATAAATTAGTTTGAATGAGTCCGTTAATAGCAAACGTTATTGTGTGCTATCACAATGTTAGCTTACGTTAGCAGCCCTTGGGGTTTGGGTTTATTCAACAAGACACAGGTTTTGTGCTGCAGTTAGCTTCATATTCATTAAACACTTAAAACAAATATGTTTTTCTTAAATTAGGCAGCTTGAAGTCTACCAAAGACAACAAGTCAAGCATCACACGGAGCTAACGATAGCTTAGTGAGCTAGCTACAGCTGATCAAATCTCTGGGACAGTTTACCATGAGTTTTGAGTGCTGCATGTGGCTCAATGATCATCGTTGAAAAGATGTGGAATACTGTACTTTCTTCAAAATGACATCCAGAGAGCAGATCTCTGTTAAGGTGAGTTTTGGTGCTTAGATTATAGCTAAAAATACCCTCAAATCAAATCTTATTTTCCCCTCTGAATCCTCCTGCTGTTTCACATCCACAACTTGAAGCCGTTAAAACAACAACAGTTTCACTGAGTAATCCTGTCAGCGTCCTCTCTACACTTCAGGTCTAATTCCATCTAAGCTGTTTACCTTTGACACTACACACTGACACAGTTACCATTAGTTAAGCAGTAAACTGAATATTTGTGTCCAAAGATGGAATATTCTGCATCAAAAAGGTGTTTAAAAAGCATTTTCCAAGATGTTTCTACACCGGTAACAGCCACTAAGAGCAGGCAAAATGGTCTGTTTTTGATTCAGTATGGCCTTCTCCAAGGTATTCTTGAACCTTTGTAATGTTTACATGCTTCAATGTAGAGTTTCTGGTGGACAGATGGTGACAGAAGGTCTTCAGTTCAATCCCCTCCACAGCCAGAGTGTCTTACCGACCTTAAGCTGACTCTGTTAATTTACCTTTTAAGACCGCAGATCAAACAATGACCTCGCAATCCAATCTCGCTCTCGAAGAAGTTGCTGCTTTTGTTAGGCTTTACTGCAACACATCGAGTTCATCTCAAACAGTACAACCGCCACCATGTCTGCAAGAAATGGATCCAATCTCAGACTTGTCAATGACTTTAAAACACCTGGGATCATACGTCATGGACTCTGGGAAAGATGTCCTGTATCGTAGAGCCAAGATGCAACAAACTGGACAAAAATATGTCTGCCGGATGTAATGAAGTCCCGCAGAGACCCACAAACCTTAAACACAACGTTATTGGTAGAGGGTGAATACCAGTTGAATCTCTTGAAACTGAGAATAGCTCCTAACGGGGCCAACGGGTTTTGTGTTTTCTGGTGTAAAACCAAAACAGTTGTTAAAATTAAAAGGCAAAATCTGAATCCGTCATTTGTGAAAGAACAATATTTGTCAAAGGCAGAATATTTGTAAAAACCCATTTGAAGGAAGTCTTGTGGCGCTGCAGAGATATGGCAGCATTATTATATTACCATTATCCTCTTAAATACCGCACTATTCTTTCAAAGACGATGTGAATACTAATGAAATGACCTTTTCCTTCATTACCGTGAGGCATTTTGCACGGCTATAAAGCACAGTCAGTGTCAGTCTGAAATCAGGACACCAGCATTTAGTATTTTGGCCTCGTGATGAATCCTCTTGTACCGCGGCAGTGGAATCCTCAGATTACACGATAACAGACAGAGAGTCAACATTAAAACCTCCCTCATCCTCCTCTGTCCTCACTGGAAGCTTTTCTGGCAAGATAATGATATGAAAGCTCTAAAAATGCATGAATACATTGGGGAAACAGACAGAAGTAGGGTAGGGCCGCGTGATGTGGAAAACATAACTACTGGTGATGTTTTGTGATTGACAATAATGCAGGGTGTCATTTCTGCACCCTTACTTCCTTCACATATTTGATCTTATTGAGTTATGCACTAGTCTAACCATTTCAATACAATGTGGATTCATTGAGAACTGGGAGAAATACCATTGGTCGAATTGGTTTAATAAATGGTGAGATGAGTTTTTCATGGAGTCAGCTTCAGTGTTTGGTCCTGATTCACTCTGACAGGCCGCAGTATGCCCAGCAACAGTGTGTGTGTGTGTGTGTGTGTGTGTGTGTGTGTGTGTGTGTGTGTGTGTGTCAGCAGAGGGGAGGGTTGAAAAACACGCCGCTAGTCACTTTTGACTCATGCCGATGTCCAAGAGGAGGAACGTGCCATCTCCTCCTTCACACACACACACACACACACACACACACACACACACACACACACACACACACACACACACACACACACACACACACACACACACACACACACACACACACACACACACACACACACACACCATGTATACATCACTTCAGGGGACATTACATTTCCTGGAGACTTATCCTAACCTTAACCAACACATGCCTAACCCTAACCCTAACCCTAACCCTAACCAAGTCTTAACCCTAAAATTAATGACTCCCCTCATGGGGACCTCCAATTTGTCCCCATAAGTGCGTTGAGTCCCCACACGTGACTGTGTAAACAGATTTAGGTCCCCACAAGTATAGTAATGCTAGGCCACCCACACACACACACACACACACACACACACACACACACACACACACACACACACACACCGTAAAATCCAGCCTGAGCTTAACATGGAAGACATGAAACCGCTACATGTTATATCACATCCACGCTAACAGTCACGTTAACCAGGAGAATTGATTGTGTGTGTGTGTGTGTGTTTGTTTGTGTGTGTGTGTGTGTTTGTTAATTAAGCTTATGTCTAATCATCTAATTAGCTGCAGCTGATAAAACAACGTAGCAGCAGTAACCATGGAGGCAGGGATCTCCATACAGTCTGTTCTTTAGACACCTCTCTCAGTTATCAGCTGTGACGTGTGTGTGTGTGTGTGTGTGTGTGTGTGTGTGTGTGTGTGTGTGTGTGTGTGTGTGTGTGTGTGTGTGTGTGTGTGTGTGTGTGTGTGTGTGTGAGAGCGTCACAATGGTGCAAGGTGCAGCAACGAGAGGTGCATCGCTCTGATAAAAAGGTGGAGAATAAAGATCGATGCAGTCTGATTAAAGACCTGTGTCTCAGTATGTAGTGTCTCTACTTTAAAGAGTCCTCTCCTGCTGATGTTCAGGTGTATATCAGTATGTAGTGTCTCTACTTTAAAGAGTCCTCTCCTGCTGATGTCCAGGTGTATATCATGTATAGTGTCTCTACTTTAAAGAGTCCTCTCCTGCTGATGTTCAGGTGTATATCAGTATGTAGTGTCTCTACTTTAAAGAGTCCTCTCCTGCTGATGTTCAGGTGTATATCAGTATGTAGTGTCTCTACTTTAAAGAGTCCTCTCCTGCTGATGTTCAGGTGTATATCAGTATGTAGTGTCTCTACTTTAAAGAGTCCTCTCCTGCTGATGTTCAGGTGTATATCAGTATGTAGTGTCTCTACTTTAAAGAGTCCTCTCCTGCTGATGTTCCAGGTGTATATCAGTATGTAGTGTCTCTACTTTAAAGAGTCCTCTCCTGCTGATGTCAGGTGTATATCAGTATGTAGTGTCTCTACTTTAAAGAGTCCTCTCCTGCTGATGTCAGGTGTATATCAGTATGTAGTGTCTCTACTTTAAAGAGTCCTCTCCTGCTGATGTTCAGGTGTATATCAGTATGTAGTGTCTCTACTTTAAAGAGTCCTCTCCTGCTGATGTTCAGGTGTATATCAGTATGTAGTGTCTCTACTTTAAAGAGTCCTCTCCTGCTGATGTTCAGGTGTATATCAGTATGTAGTGTCTCTACTTTAAAGAGTCCTCTCCTGCTGATGTTCAGGTGTATATCAGTATGTAGTGTCTCTACTTTAAAGAGTCCTCTCCTGCTGATGTTCAGGTGTATATCAGTATGTAGTGTCTCTACTTTAAAGAGTCCTCTCCTGCTGATGTTCCAGGTGTATATCAGTATGTAGTGTCTCTACTTTAAAGAGTCCTCTCCTGCTGATGTTCAGGTGTATATCAGTATGTAGTGTCTCTACTTTAAAGAGTCCTCTCCTGCTGATGTTCAGGTGTATATCAGTATGTAGTGTCTCTACTTTAAAGAGTCCTCTCCTGCTGATGTCCAGGTGTATATCAGTATGTAGTGTCTCTACTTTAAAGAGTCCTCTCCTGCTGATGTTCAGGTGTATATCAGTATTAGTGTCTCTACTTTAAAGAGTCCTCTCCTGCTGATGTCCAGGTGTATATCAGTATGTAGTGTCTCTACTTTAAAGAGTCCTCTCCTGCTGATGTCAGGTGTATATCAGTATGTAGTGTCTCTACTTTAAAGAGTCCTCTCCTGCTGATGTTCCAGGTGTATATCATGTATGTGGTGTCTCTACTTTAAAGAGTCCTCTCCTGCTGATGTCCAGGTGTATATCAGTATGTAGTGTCTCTACTTAAAGAGTCCTCTCCTGCTGATGTTCAGGTGTATATCAGTATGTAGTGTCTCTACTTTAAAGAGTCCTCTCCTGCTGATGTTCAGGTGTATATCAGTATGTAGTGTCTCTACTTTAAAGAGTCCTCTCCTGCTGATGTCCAGGTGTATATCAGTATGTAGTGTCTCTACTTTAAAGAGTCCCTCTCCTGCTGATGTTCAGGTGTATATCAGTATGTAGTGTCTCTACTTAAAGAGTCCTCTCCTGCTGATGTTCAGGTGTATATCAGTATGTAGTGTCTCTACTTTAAAGAGTCCTCTCCTGCTGATGTTCAGGTGTATATCAGTATGTAGTGTCTCTACTTTAAAGAGTCCTCTCCTGCTGATGTTCCAGGTGTATATCAGTATGTAGTGTCTCTACTTTAAAGAGTCCTCTCCTGCTGATGTCAGGTGTATATCTATGTATAGTGTCTCTACTTTAAAGAGTCCTCTCCTGCTGATGTTCAGGTGTATATCAGTATGTAGTGTCTCTACTTTAAAGAGTCCTCTCCTGCTGATGTTCAGGTGTATATCAGTATGTAGTGTCTCTACTTTAAAGAGTCCTCTCCTGCTGATGTTCAGGTGTATATCAGTATGTAGTGTCTCTACTTTAAAGAGTCCCCTCCTGCTGATGTTCAGGTGTATATCAGTATGTAGTGTGTCTACTTTAAAGAGTCCTCTCCTGCTGATGTTCAGGTGTATATCAGTATGTAGTGTCTCTACTTTAAAGAGTCCTCTCCTGCTGATGTCAGGTGTATATCAGTATGTAGTGTCTCTACTTTAAAGAGTCCCTCTCCTGCTGATGTTCAGGTGTATATCAGTATGTAGTGTCTCTACTTTAAAGAGTCCTCTCCCGCTGATGTTCAGGTGTATATCAGTATGTAGTGTCTCTACTTTAAAGAGTCCTCTCCTGCTGATGTTCAGGTGTATATCAGTATGTAGTGTCTCTACTTTAAAGAGTCCTCTCCTGCTGATGTTCAGGTGTATATCAGTATGTAGTGTCTCTACTTTAAAGAGTCCTCTCCTGCTGATGTTCAGGTGTATATCAGTAAGTAGTGTCTCTACTTTAAAGAGTCCTCTCCTGCTGATGTTCAGGTGTATATCTAGTATGTAGTGTCTCTACTTTAAAGAGTCCTCTCCTGCTGATGTTCAGGTGTATATCAGTATGTAGTGTCTCTACTTTAAAGAGTCCTCTCCTGCTGATGTTCAGGTGTATATCAGTATGTAGTGTCTCTACTTTAAAGAGTCCTCTCCTGCTGATGTTCAGGTGTATATCAGTATGTAGTGTCTCTACTTTAAAGAGTCCTCTCCTGCTGATGTTCAGGTGTATATCAGTATGTAGTGTCTCTACTTTAAAGAGTCCTCTCCTGCTGATGTTCAGGTGTATATCAGTATGTAGTGTCTCTACTTTAAAGAGTCCTCCTCCTGCTGATGTTCAGGTGTATATCAGTATTTAGTGTCTCTACTTTAAAGAGTCCTCTCCTGCTGATGTTCAGGTGTATATCAGTATGTAGTGTCTCTACTTTAAAGAGTCCTCTCCTGCTGATGTTCAGGTGTATATCAGTATGTAGTGTCTCTACTTTAAAGAGTCCTCTCCTGCTGATGTTCAGGTGTATATCAGTATGTAGGTGTCTCTACTTTAAAGAGTCCTCTCCTGCTGATGTTCCAGGTGTATATCAGTATGTAGTGTCTCTACTTTAAAGAGTCCTCTCCTGCTGATGTCAGGTGTATATCAGTATGTAGTGTCTCTACTTTAAAGAGTCCCCTCCTGCTGATGTTCAGGTGTATATCAGTATGTAGTGTCTCTACTTTAAAGAGTCCTCTCCTGCTGATGTTCAGGTGTATATCAGTATGTAGTGTCTCTACTTTAAAGAGTCCTCTCCTGCTGATGTCAGGTGTATATCAGTATGTAGTGTCTCTACTTTAAAGAGTCCTCTCCTGCTGATGTTCAGGTGTATATCAGTATGTAGGTGTCTCTACTTTAAAGAGTCCTCTCCTGCTGATGTCCAGGTGTATATCAGTATGTAGTGTCTCTACTTTAAAGAGTCCTCTCCTGCTGATGTTCAGGTGTATATCAGTATGTAGTGTCTCTACTTTAAAGAGTCCTCTCCTGCTGATGTTCAGGTGTATATCAGTATGTAGTGTCTCTACTTTAAAGAGTCCTCTCTCGCAAATGATGTAAGTTTAGTGTTTTTTCTTCGTCTCGTGATCTTCCCCTTTGAATAGTAACCTTCCCTCTCGTTTCAGATACTCTGACCTCCTTCCTTGTGTCTCCCCCCCTGTGATTGTCTCCCCCTCCCTGTGATTGTCTCCCCCCCCTGTGATTGTCTCCCCCCCTGTGATTGTCTCCCCCCCTGTGATTGTCTCCCCCCCCCCTGTGATTGTCTCCCCCCCTGTGATTGGCGACCCCCCCCCCCCGATTGTCTCCCCCTGTTCCCCATGACCTGGTGTATTGACTGTCCTCGTCTCCCCCCCCTGTGATTGTCTCCCCCTCCCCTGTGATTGTCTCCCCCCCCTGTGATTGTCTCCCACCCCCTGTGATTGTCTCCCCCCCTGTGATTGTCGACCCCCCCTGTGATTGTCTCCCCCCCTGTGATGTCTCCCCCCCCTGTGATTGTCTACCCCCCTGTGATTGTCTCCCCCCCTGTGATTGTCTCCCCCCCCCCCCTGTGATTGGCGACCCCCCTGTGATTGGCGACCCCCCCCGATTGTCTCCCCCTGTTCCCCATGACCTGGTGTATTGAACTGTCCTCGTCTCCCCCCCCTGTGATTGTCCTCCCCCTCCCCTGTGATTGTCTCCCCCCCCTGTGATTGTCTCCCCCTCCCTGTGATTGTCTCCCCCTCCCCTGTGATTGTCTCCCCCCCCTGTGATTGTCTCCCCCCCCCTGATTGTCTCCCCCTGTTCCCCATGACCTGGTGTATTGACTGTCCTCGTCTCCTCGTCTCCTGTGCCGGTTCCTTTCCTTCCTTGTGGTAAACACCAGCGTCCCATGCCAGGAAGTAGTGTGTTATTCATGCTCCTGGTGCTTTTCCTCATTAAGAGGGACTTGGTTTTGTTTGTTTGTTTGTTGTTTGTTTAGTTGTTTACACCACTGTAGTTGAGCTTTGCTTTGAATGCACCGTTTTTTGTTTTTTCAGACCCGTTCTTTCAGTGGTAACAGACGGTGTGTTTCCTCCATCTCAGATCACTGTAAACAATCACAGCTAACACTCGTTTTAACCCGAGAGCCACTTCTGTGTGAACGTGAGAAACGAGAGCATGATGTATTAAAGGGTCTGAAAGGCTCGCTCTCACGCATGATTACGTTCGCTCTCCTCGTGGTGTAACATCAACACATCGACGTTATTTTGGCTGCGTGTTGCTGCAGCTTTTAGCATCGTGACTCTGCAGGATTTCAACAAGACACTCGAATAGACAGAAGGAGGCGTCGACAAAGCTCTCCATTTCTCAAGATCTACGTCCAACCATTTCATCTAAGGCGTCTGAGGGTCCGTTTCTCTCCCTTATTCATGTTGGATCACACTTTTCACGCTGCCTTACACTGGCTCCCTATAGAACACAGGATAGAATTTAAAATTCTTCTTCTCGCCTACAAAGCCCTTAATGGGCAGGCGCCATCTTACCTTAAAGAACTCATTATACCCTACTGTCCTACTAGGGCATTGCGTTCCAAGAATGCAGGGTTGTTGGTTGTTCCTAGAGTCTCTAAAAGTACAATGGGAGCCAGAGCCTTTTCTTATCAAGCTCCACATTTGTGGAATCAGCTTCCAGTTTGTGTTCGGGCGGCAGACACCCTATCCGTTTTTAAGAGTGCGCTTAAGACCTTCCTTTTTGATAAAGCTTATAGTTAGGGCTGATTAGATTCAGCCCCTAGTTTTGCTGATATAGGCTTAGTTTGTCGGGGGACATCTTACTTCTTCCTTCTCTCTGTCTATACCTGTGTACTCTCATGTTCCGATTAACCCAGCTTCCCCAAATCTCTTTCTTTTTGGTGTCTATATACGCTGGGATCCGGAGTCATGGATGATCCTGCGGTCCTGTGTCCTGCATCGCGAGCCCTGGATCTTGAGTCGTGGCTGTGGTCCTGGATCATAGGTCCTGGATGGATATCCTCGTGGATTCATCTTCCTATTATACACACATGCATTTCCAAACATTTGGACTACCTATGTTGCAAATGTATTATCTTTTCAATTTACACACGGCATCTATTGCACGTCTGTCCGTCCTGGGAGAGGGATCCCTCCTCTGTTGCTCTCCCTGAGGTTTCTCCCATTTTTCCCTTTAAACTGTGGGTTTTCTTCGGAAGTTTTTCCTTGTACGATGTGAGGGTCTAAGGACAGAGGGTCTAAGGACAGAGGGTCTAAGGACAGAGGGTCTGAGGACAGAGGGTCTAAGGACAGAGGGTCTAAGGACAGAGGCTCTAAGGACAGAGGGTCTGAGGACAGAGGGTCTGAGGACAGAGGGTCTAAGGACAGAGGGTCTAAGGACAGAGGGTCTAAAGACAGAGGGTCTAAAGACAGAGGCTCTAAGGACAGAGGGTCTAAGGACAGAGGGTCTAAGGACAGAGGCTCTAAGGACAGAGGGTCTGAGGACAGAGGGTCTGAGGACAGAGGGTCTAAGGACAGAGGGTCTAAGGACAGAGGGTCTAAAGACAGAGGGTCTAAAGACAGAGGGTCTAAGGACAGAGGCTCTAAGGACAGAGGGTCTGAGGACAGAGTGTCTAAGGACAGAGGGTGTCGTATTGTCATACTGATATTCTGTATAAACTGTGAAGTCCACTGAGACAAATGTAACATTTGTGATATTGGGCTATAAATAAACATTGATTGATTGATTGATATAAATAAACGTTGCCTTGCCCTACACGCCCCAAATAACACCAATAATCTGCACTATATAAATGCCGTTAATAACTGTGCAATAAATACCTGGCTGCTAAATCTCAGAACTGTGTATTTTGTCAAATATGTCATTTTGCTTTTGTCGTAATGCATGTTTCTTAACATTAGGCTCTTTGCTGCGGCAGGATGAGGATGGTCTACAGACAGGGGCAGTGTTGGGGGTTCGTGCCTTGCTTCAGGACTTTATTACAGTCAGGCTTTGTGAAACACATTTTGGGTTAAAACCAGTCTGTGAAGGTTTTAAATCAGTCTGGCGTTGTTTCTCCAGGTGGAAAGTCCTCTCTCCATGGAGGCTGACGTTCTCTAAACTTCATCACATGACCTTTACATGCACAGTCTTTGGTGTAGCCTGCGTGTTGCCGTCTCAAAGCTAAGCTAAGTAGCAACCAGCGTTAGCTGCAGATTTACTGCACGGACATCAGAGCTATAATCTAATCCATGTTGCACTGTTGGAGGAAACAGGATTTTCATTGATAACCCTATAAATCCTTAAAATATGTCAAATCAGAATGCAAACTTGTTTAGACACGTCTCATAAATGTATATTATATATTCATCTTCATGTCATTTGTTGATCTTAAAGTGTGCTTCCTGCCCCTCTCTGCTCTCTTCATCGTCTGGTATCTGCTGTGTCTGTAAACAAGAGAGACTCATACCTCCATGGGATCATTACTGAGTCTCTGCTTCTTCCACCGGGAATATAAATATCATGACGCATCAAATCACATGGTGCTCGTTTGTCAGGATTTATCAGGATTCAATTTCAAGTCTCTCTCATCATGAGCTCAGCAGCTGCAGAGCAGACATGTCGATGACAAGCTGAAGACCTCCTCCAGCAGAGCAACGTGAACATATAGGACTTAGAACAGACCAGATACAAGAGAAAGAAGAGTCCGTGTACAAACAGATGCATTTAGTTCCGCTACTCTGACACATGCATGCTGTTAAATGAAGCTGTGTGTCCTCTACAGCAGGGCCTGAGCACGCACGCACGCACGCGCAGGCACGCGCACACACACCTCCCTGTGCAGCACCGTGAAATAAATCTGCAAGCATCTACCAGCCTCCAAACACCCGCATTCTGCACCGAAAATCCCGCAGATTTCTGTCTCACACGGTGGAAATCACACACGCACACACACGCACACACACACACGCACTTTAAAACGTCTTCTCGTTTATTTATTTCAGATGCAAAGCTCGTTAAATATAAAAGCGTTCCCGGTGGCTCAAGGGCACGCAGCAGCAGCAGCAGCAGCAGAGATTAACGCAGAGCAGACGAGCTGCAGAATAAGGTGCACAGAATACATCCTGCTGACATAAAGCTGCGACATGACGGGAGGAAAAGCTGCGACATATCGGGATATAAAGCAGAGTGGGAAATCCCCACAAAGCGGAATATATACATCCTCTCCATCAGGAGGATCAGACCGAAATCTCTCGGTGCTTCTACGCCATTTCCCCTTCTTTATCCCCTTTAGCACGGACACCATTTTGTGACTAATATCGGGATAAATACATATAATAATCACGATGTGTTTTCTTACCCGGGCCGCCATGGTTCAGTTTGTCCGAGGATCAGGTCTGTGTTGAAGGGAGGAGAAGAGAAGAGGAGGCGAGGAGACGAGAGAGGAGGAGACGATGAACGGTTTATAAGCCGCGGCGCACAGACATCTGATTGGCTGCTGGGAGCGGAAGTGGTGTGATTAGCTCGCGTGCACGGGGTGAGCCTCACGTGGCAGATAACAGAGAGAAACATGAGGGTGACGTCACAGCGTGGAGAGGCATCAATGGAGGCAAATGTAGGTGATACTGTACAGGTGACGTCACTAATCTACCTGTTGGTGCTCTCATATGTTGTTTTTTATCATTCAAGTCAAAATAACGAGATACAAAGTCAATATTTTGAGATATTAAGACTAATTAATGACACAGTTATCAAAAATGGACATAGACGGTATCTATTTGTTCCCTTTGTATCTCAATATTATGACTAATTCTGTAATGTATTACTTGTTATCTTATTTGGACAAAAGGTTCAATGATTATCACAAAATAATGAAACTTTATCAATATGTTTGACTTAGTATTTTAATAATTTGGCTGATTATCTCAAAAATAATGAAAAAAAACATCTCAATATTTTCACTTAGCCTCTCATTATTTAAACATGTCTACAGATGACGTCATTGATCTACTGTATTATCACTCACCTGATGTTGGTGCTTTAATATGTTGTTTTTCATCATTTAAGTCTAAATATAACGTCAATATAAGTCAATATTTTGTCAAAGTAATGAAAAAGTAATACAACTTTAACGTAAAAAATCTAAATAATGAGATAATAAGTGAAAGTAATGGGCAAGTCGTATTATTTTGAGACACTAACGGAAAATATTGAGATGTTTTTATCATTACTTTTGAGATAATCAGCCGAATGATTGGATTATTGGATGCTGTAGGTCATTACTCTACCTGTATCACTCACCTGATAATGTTGGTGCATTGATAAGGAAGATCAATACAATGAGGGAGAAATTGTTCAGCGATTATATAAAAAATAACGAGATAATAATATTTTGAGATATTCAGTCAAAATAATTAATTGAATTGAGATTTGTGTCATATTTTTGAGATACTAAATTAAAGAGGACCTATCAGGCAAAATGCACATGTTGATGTCTCTTATAATCAACATGTGTCCCTGGTGAGTCGGGGGACACATATTGATGTCTCTTATACATCAACATGTGTCCCCGGTGAGTCGGGGAACTCACGCAGCGTCAGAAAATAAAACCCTCTCTCTTTTCCTCCGTACCCAAATCTCTAAAAACGGGGGAACAACGGAGCTGATCCAGATACCTGTGTACTCTCATGTTCCGATTAACCCAGCTTCCCCAAATCTCTTTCTTTTTGGTGTCTATATACGCTGGGATCCGGAGTCATGGATGATCCTGCGGTCCTGTGTCCTACATCGCGAGCCCTGGATCTTGAGTCGTGGCTGTGGTCCTGGATCATAGGTCCTGGATGGATATCCTCGTGGATTCATCTTCCTATTATACACACATGCATTTCCAAACATTTGGACTACCTATGTTGCAAATGTATTATCTTTTCAATTTACACACGGCATCTATTGCACGTCTGTCCGTCCTGGGAGAGGGATCCCTCCTCTGTTGCTCTCCCTGAGGTTTCTCCCATGTTCCCTTTAAACTGTGGGTTTTCTCTGGAAGTGTTTCCTTGTACGATGTGAGGGTCTAAGGACAGAGGGTCTAAGGACAGAGGGTCTAAGGACAGAGGGTCTGAGGACAGAGGGTCTGAGGACAGAGGGTCTAAGGACAGAGGGTCTGAGGACAGATGGTCTAAGGACAGAGGGTCTGAGGACAGAGGGTCTAAGGACAGAGGGTCTAAGGACAGAGGGTCTAAGGACAGAGGGTCTGAGGACAGAGGGTCTAAGGACAGAGGGTGTCGTATTGTCATACTGATATTCTGTACAAACTGTGAAGTCCACTGAGACAAATGTAACATTTGTGATATTGGGCTATAAATAAACATTGATTGATTTGCGTCCGATATGACGTAATATCTGAAATGTGGACCCACGGCCCGATCAGAAAGTTGCTATCAGAAACAATGCCCGACTGTTTTGGACGTAATATGGTCGGTGTTTACATTAGCATCGCTAACACTCAGAGCTAACCTGTACTGGAGAGCATGTGTGTGAAGAAGCAGGAAGTAAAAAGGAACTCACCTTGTGGTATAACCGGCAAGAGAGAAAGCCTTTGAGCTCCAGACTGTTTCAGAGAGAATCCTTGATAATCCATGATATGGAGTTTCATCACGGCAGCATTTAGTTTAGACGGTAGCTGCCGGGTCCCGCATGAGCTCAGACCCCTCCTCTTTAAAGCTTTATACCCAAATCAGCTCTTTAGAAACAGGAAGTGAAATATAGGGACATGAGGCGTGGCTAGAATGATCTGTTTGGTATTTGGAGCAAAACACTTCATCGACATGTTTTTTATATATTTGTATATATCTGAGACCTCTGCTACTGCCTACAAACAGCACGATAGGTGACCTTTAAGTTAAATAATGAGATTAGCAGTCAAAGTGTTGAGATGCGAAATTATTTTGACTATTAGTCATAACCTTTTTTTTGTTGAGATATTCTGTCAGATTGTTGAGTTAAAAAAGTCATTATTTTTGTATATGTCAAATATATTGGTTTATTATGTCAAGATATTAAGATACTGAGTATTGATTTGGAGTGTTCCTAATATTTTGAGACAGTTACTCATCATAATATAATCAAATGACTGTTTCCTATCAGTGGCTGAAACGGGCTTCCAAACGGGTCTTTCTCTGCTTCAGCACCACGGACAGCTCCTCTGCTGAAACTCTGGGTGTTTCTCAATGTCGAGGACGCTTCCTTGGAAGGACATGTCCCTCCGAGTCAGGTCCTTCAGAAGCGAGGCAAGAATCCTTTCTAGCCTCGGAAAACGAAGAATGGTGGAACAGGCTAACAGGTGTGCATCATATGCGAGGCCCCGCCTTAAATGGAGCGCGATTTCCGCCAAAGATTTGGAAATTGGTCCGTACGCAAAGCATTGTGGGGATTTTAAGACCGCGGAGTCTACACATGTGCAGCCTTGAAATTTCACGCAACGAAGTACGCCGAGCTCGGTAGAATTCCAAGTATGCTGGACATTGAAACAGTCCTTCGGTGGCACTCTATGACGTAGTATGCTTGAAATAGTGGCTCCGGAGCAGCCTTCCTCGACATTGAGAAACCCCCTCTGTCTCTGTGCATCAGGATAGAAATCTAAAGGGATACACAGAGAGCAATAAGTACATGATGTTCAGTACATGAACCAATCAGAAGTGACCTTGAAGAGGTCACTTTACTTTAATGCATCAGTTCGGATACTTTCAGAATACAACATTTCAAGAGGTTATCCATCCATCTGATCTGCAACACTTATTATAAGATCAATAAAAAGCAAGTGAAATTAAATCGTGTTAATGTACATTTTTAGACTGGCGATATGATAAGCCTTAAACACTCAGAGCTAGAAGTCTTTCAGCACCATGGAGAGCACCATGCACACACACACACACACCTCCCTCACACACACAAACACACACAAACACACACACACACACACACACACACACACCTCCCTCACACACACACACACACACACACACACACACACACCGACACACACACACACACACACACACACCTCCCTCACACACACACACACACACACACACACCGACACACACACACACACACACACACACACACACACACACACACACACACCTCCCTCACACACACACACACACACACACACACCTCCCTCACACACACACACACACACACACACACACACACACACACACACACACACCTCCCTCACACACACACACACACACACACACACACACACACACACACACACACACACACACACTACTCCCTCACACACACACACACACACACACACACACACACACACACACACACACACACACACACTCACACCCACATGTATCCTATTCAGCACCATGGAGAGCACCATGTACACACACACTACTCCCTCACACACACACACACACACACACACACACACACACACACCCACATGTATCCTCTTCAGCACCATGGACAGCTACATAGGGACCATATTATTATACAATATGGTTTTCACATTTACATAACATTTGTTCTCTTTTCACATTTTTTAAATTATGTTTTTATAATTTTTTATATTATAGTTTAATATTTCATCATGTTACAAAAACCAAAAACTGTTTTTTATTTGATCTTTTAATTATACTTACAAACTCAAACTGTTTTTTTACATTATTAAATGGAGCATCTCAAGAACAACATCTGGGATAAATAAATATATTTCTGATTCATTTAATAGAAAAACCCAGATTGAAAATCACCCTCTCAGTGCTGCCCCCTGTGGTCAGAACAGGAACTGTCTCTATGTAAAAGTCTCTACAAAGAACCCACACACGCAGCTTGTAAAGGTTTTTATATAAAGTACCTGTAACAGTAGATCAATGGTTCTTATTTCTCACATTCACTTCCATACATCCACAGAAACAGAGAAGCCTTTTAACACGACGACACAGATGAAGAGGAAGGAAACCCAGAATCCATCGTTATCTTCACACGTTACACCGAACACATCGTCGTCATGGTGATGGATGACCAGAGCAAGAAAAAGGTTCATTCAGAGGACGCGTCCCATTTCCCTTTCTCGCCTCCTGTCCTTGCCTCCTTTTTAAGTGTCCTTGCGCGGCAGGAAAGTGGAAGCAAAAAACTGTGAAAAATCTCGAGAAAACACAAAGAAAAACATCGTCTCTCCTTCTGTCGTTCGAAAGCATCCCAACCTGGATCATCAAAGTGTTGAATTTTAATAACACAATTAACCGCTACGACTTCTTTCTGCCAACTAAACGTCTTGCTGTGATTTAAATCCCACTCAAAATAGGACAAATTATGAAAAAGAAAGATGATCCGACAGTCATTTTTTACAGTGGAGTGCTACTAGTGTACTGTTTGAATAACCAGATATCTGATGCATATGTTTCTCACGTTGTCTGCATGGAGGCTACGTTGTTTTTTTCTACGTTAAAACATCGACAACGTGTCCAGAAACACGTGAGACGATCCGATTGGTTGGGAAGATTTAAAATGTAGTTAAAAATGGGAATGTATTACGTTTTTCTCCCATCAAATGGAGGCCACATGTAGCTTGTGTTGGTCAAACAGAAAACTGAAGGCTCCAGGTTCCGATGACTCCAATATTAGCTCACTTTTTGCACACGACACTTCAGTGTGTCTCCACTTTGACTCCTTCATCTGTTCTACACGTTGTGGGAAAAAAAACCTATTATCGATTCCTTTAAAAGTCTTTCTTGTCCAGCAGTCAGAGACTTGGGCTCTTTGATGAATCTGAAGAAGATGAGACGTCTGAGAGACTTTTCTGAAACTGAAAAGAGAGTTTTTCGGGTTTTGTTCGACTCAGTGATGTGACGACGTCTTCCAGGAATCTCCTGAGCAGCGTTCAGTTATTATTATGCTCCAATTCTGTGAAACTAGAAATAGGTTGAAAGTCCGAAGACTCGTGAAGGAAGTCTTAAAGTAGGACAGAATTTTGCGAATTTTGAGATTTGAGAATTTTGCGAAAAAGTCAGAATTTTGCGGAAGTCAGAATTTTTAGATTTTTAGAAAAACTCAACATTTTGAGATTCTGAGAAAAAATGTATCTGTTTATGTATTTGTTGTTTTATGTTTTGATTGTTTTTTTGGGAGAAGGGTGGATTCAATAAGTGTACACTTCTTCCCAACCCTTTCCAGATGTGTAAGTAGATCATTTGTTTATATAGAACTTAAAATCAGTAATAATTGTGTATATCAATTTGACACTGCTTGATTTTGTATTGTAGAATATTTCTCATGAAAAGAAATGTGTAGGATTGTTTTACACATTCCAAATAAATCAAATCAAATTCATGTTTTATTATCTTTTCGTTTTCATGTTTCTAATGCGTTTAATGCTCTTAATGTCCTTCATTTGTGTCGAGCACTTTGAATTGCCTTGTGCGATATAAACAAACGTGCCCTGTCGTGCCTTGAGCTTTCCACAAGTTATAAAACAACTTTAAAAACTCTTTTAACAACCAAAACCACATTGACCTCCGGATCAGGGGACAGGGACGAAATGCTGACTTTCAAAACTGAAATCAGACTTCCATTGTTTTTAAGACGATCTCTTCCTCCAGACGTCGCACCACTGAGTGTCGCTTCAGTCTCAGCGACCCAACACAAAGCAGCATGCTACAGGAAACCTACAAAGCACACATGCAAGTAACTGTAGATAACGGACCAATCAGAGAGTCTGTAGCCATGTGACGACGGGAGGACAGAGAGTCTCTGTGAGGAGGAGGAAGAGGAGGAAGAAGAAGAGTCACATTTACATAAAGTCATTTCCTTCTGTAGCCATTGGTCGACACAGGTCACATGATCAACCCTCGGAAAAAAGGTCCTCCAGCGATCAAGAAGAAGAAGAAGAAGAAGAAGAAGAGAAGAAGAAGAGAAGAAGAAGAGAAGAAGAAGAAGAAGAAGAAGAGAAGAAGAAGAGAAGAAGAAGAGAAGAAGAAGAAGAAGAAGAAGAGAAGAAGAAGAAGAAGAGAAGAAGAAGAAGAAGAAGAAGAAGAAGAAGAGAAGAAGAAGAAGAAGAGAAGACGAGTGCAGAGGGACGTGAACAGAATATCTTTCTTTCAGTCTTTCGATCTTTATTTATTTTGTACGTTCATTCCTTCGTTCGTTTGTTTGTTCTTTCTTTATTTTCGTCCGCTCTTTCTTTCTGTCTTTGAATCTGTCTTTCGTTCATTCGTTAGTTTATTTGTTCTTTCCGTCTTTCGACCTTTATTTATTTTGTGTGTTTATTCGTTCGTTTGTTTGTTCGTTTCTGTCTACGATCTTTCTGTCTTTGATGACCTTTCGGATGGAGCGTGCTCAGCGCAGGGTGAGAACAAAGCATTGGTGTGTTGTTGTTAAAAGAAAGAGGTATTTTAGAGATGTTGATTTCAATCTTTCTTTGCCAAAGTATGGAGAGCAAATACAATGACTTTTTTCTGACTGTAAACTTTTACTACTCTTGTACATTATGAATGAACATTGTTATCAATGTGTATATAACTTGTTTCTAAATGTAAGAGGATGACACAACCCACTACACAGAGTCGAGTCTGTCTGTATTTCAACCGGAGCAGCACAACTCCAGTCTGAGGGCTTACCCTGTGACACAGACAGTATGTGGCCTAAACGTCCCCATGCATGTCCTGAATGTCGCCATGCATTCTATCTATCGGTTGTTTGTTTGTACGTTCATTCTTTCTTCCCCTTCTCTCTCTGTGCTCACAGCACCAATATGGACTGCAGGACAAAGTGCATGGGAACAGGAAGTCAATAAATGAATGTCTTCATGTAAACATCTCACAGACGATCCAGGAGCATTTCAGACTCTCCAGTAAGAGCCGACTCCCCGGATGCAGATCCTTCGTTTCACAGTCACACGACTTTCCGGTCGTTGTGTTTGATTCTAGCTCAGCTTTCTGTACAGTTCAAAAAGTGGACTTGGAGGACGTGATGAAGACGTGATGAAGACGTGATGAAGACGTGATGAAGACGTGATGAAGACGAGATGAAAACGTGATGAAGACGAGATGAAGACGTGATGAAGATGTGATGAAGACGTGATGAAGACGTGATGAAGACGAGATGAAGACGTGATGAAGACGTGATGAAGACGAGATGAAGACGTGATGAAGACGTGATGAAGACGTGATGAAGACGAGATGAAGACGTGATGAAGACGTGATGAAGACGTGATGAAGACGTGATGAAGACGTGATGAAGACGAGATGAAGACGTGATGAAGACGAGATGAAGACGTGATGAAGACGTGATGAAGACGTGATGAAGACGTGATGAAGACGTGATGAAGACGAGATGAAGACGTGATGAAGACGTGATGAAGACGTGATGAGGACGTGATGAAGACGTGATAAAGTCGTGATGAAGACGTGAAACAAATGATCTTTGAAGATGTTTCATCGTCTCATCCTGACTCCATGGATCCAGGTGTTGGAACAAGGAAACCCGTCTGTCTTGAGAATCTAGTCGCGTCCAAGGTCTCTGTCCTCTGTCTTTAGTGTTCAGGTGGCTCTTACCCGAACACTGCGTCCAGAAGCTCACGAGGGAATGTGGTTAATGATGAAGTCAAAGAGACGCCGGACAACAAAGTGCTCCGCTGCTCTGTTGAGCTACAGGCCGTACGGACGCAGAGACCCTGGTTCCAATCGGAGTGAGAAAGGTTAGCGTTAAGATCCTTAATGGTCTTGAATCAAAGCACGCACTGTGACCTCATATGTGTTCAGAAACAGGACGGAAATGTATGTTTTTAAATGTATGTGTAGAAACCGTAGACTTTCTTTTGTGCACATCATGATGAGGGTGTGATGTTTTTTTAAATGCTTACAGCGCAGCTACGACGTTGAGTTGTTTGCTTGCCGTCATGAGGGCAGACTTGACAAAGCATTCGTTCAGAGTCTTTAATAATTGCTATCATTATGTGGAGATTTCGGCTTTCTTTAGATACGTTTAATGAAATCACTGCAAAATGGGTTCATTGGGTTCAACCCATGTGACTGGAGAGAAGCTCTCTGTACCAAGTGTGTGTCTCCGGATGATGAACCCAGCAGTATCCTGATGTTCCTGGACCTTCACAGCGTGCACGAAGCAGCAGCAGGGCTCATTATGCTCATGGTTGTTGGGATCGACATGGAGACAAACCCCGATGAACACAAATGATGCCGCGGTAAAGAAGAAGTTTGAAATGTGCTTTCTGTCCGGTGTGAACGCAGTATCAGTCCTCAACATATGAACTCTTTCTATCCTTCCTCCCTTCTTATCCTCCCTTCCCTCCTTCCCTCCTCCTCCTATCGGTCGAGGCCTATGAGCAGCTTGGTCTTCTCCTCCTCCTTCTTGCTCTCGTTCTTCAGGTCTGAGAACACCTGGGTGAAGAAGTGCGGGTCGGTGTTGATCTGAAGCATCTTCCCGCTCATTCTGTCGATGATGTCCAGGCACCGGTCCCAGAAGAGCTCCTTCCTCTCCGCCTCCACCAGGAAGGGCTTCAGCGGGTACGAGATCTCGTTGCCCATGTACGAGTAGGACAGGTAGAGGCAGGTGAGCAGCGACGCCTGAAGCTCTCGCTCTGAGACCACCTCGGAGGAGACCACGTCGCGGCACAGCATGTAGAGGAAGACCACGTTAGCCGGGGTGATGAAGCCTTGGTCCTGCCAGCCCTGGAGGAGCAGAGACCTGTCGACGCTCCGCAGCCACAGCACCGGGTCCGTCGGAGACAGACGCTTCAGACGGTAGCAGCGGCGGCACAGGAACTCTCCGAGGCTGCGCATCAACTCGCTGGTGGACGCCTGGGGGGGGAGAGAAGTATGAGACGAGAGAGAGGTGGAAGGAATCTGGCATGCTAAAGATATTCGAGGAATCTCCTGAGCTTTCCAAGTTAAAATCTCTACGAAGTTAATGTTCAACGCTTTGTCTTTTGATGCTGCAACGCAAACATTTCCCAAATTGGGATGAATAAAGTGCTTCTTATCTTATCTTCAAAGAAGCTCCCACTTTGCCTGGTTTTAACTCTCCTTTGAAGACCCACTGGTTCTCCCGTGCTTTTGCAATTGAGGTTTTCTATGTTCTTGTGTTTTAAAATGTTTTTCAGTCTGTGTTTATAAGTATGGTTTTGTCTAAATGTATTTATGCTGCGTTCTTATATATGTATTGATGGAAAGCACTTTGGTTTTTAAATGTGCCGTGTGAAGGAAGTTGGATTGGAAATAGAGACAAAGAAAAAGCTCTTTTTGATGAAATATTGGACAATAACGCGTTTTGGCGTTTTGGGCTGCGCCAAGCAGGAAAGGTGCAAAATAAATAATGTGTATTTATTTATTATCCAGCTAGTTCAGAACGCAGCTGCACGTCTTCTCACTGGCCATAGAAAGCGTGACCATATCACCCCAATTCTGGCCTCACTGCACTGCCTTCCAGTTCGGTTCAGAATAGATTTTAAACTCCTTTTATTTGTTTTCAAAGCCCTAAATGGGCTGGCTCCGGCCTATATAGCCGAACTCCTCCATCGCTACACCCCAGGCAGAGCCTTAAGGTTGGCTGATCAGCTGTTGTTGATAGTGCCTAAGACCAGGCTTAAAACCCGAGGGCACCGAGCCTTCGCAGCGGCTGACCCCAGGCTCTGGAACACTCTGCCCCTCCATGTGAGGTCGGCCCAGATCCTGGGGGTTTTAAATCCTCACTAAAGACTCACTTCTTCTCTCTGGCCTTGTAGTCAGAGCGGAGCACGACTCCTGACTTTTCCCTGTGTTTTTTATATTTGCTGTTGTAATTTATTGTCTTCTGTTTGCTATCGCAGTAAAGTGTTTTTATTGCATGCACAGCACTTTGGCTCGACCAAAAATCGTTTTAAAAATGTGCTTTATAAATAAAACTGGATTGGATTATCTGGCATGTTCAGAGTTACTGGCAAATAGACACCACTAAAAAAGCTCTTTTTGATGAAATGCTCACCTGGACGATGACGCGTTTCGGCGTGCCGGTGGCATTGGAGGGCTGGACCCCGGCGTGGGAACTCTTCCTGGAGGCTAGATTGACGTTGGCGAGGGTTTTAGAAACTGGCAGGTAGGCGACTTTGACTTTAACGTTGGCGATGGTAGAGCTCGCCGTTGCGTCCGGGCCGGAGGAAAACAAGGACAGATTCGCGCACGACTGGGATTTCTTCAGCTTCAGGCTATTAGACGCCGAACTCACGGTGATCGTGGCGTCCGGAGAGTTTCCTTTCCCGCTGTCTCCGCCCTCCGCCTGCAGCTTTTTCGATTCCTTCCTTTTCGCCGACACCGCCACGATGCGTTTCCATGGCAGGACGCTGATGATGGACGGCCGTTTGAAGGATTTCCCGGCGTTGTTGGAGGTGTTGTCCTTGGCGTCTTTGGCGTTTTTGCTGTTCTGCACCGCGGTGTAGTGTCCCACCGTCGCCGGGCCGTCATCAAACAGCGCCGCCTTCCGGTAGCTGGGCGACGACAGAGAGAGCACGGTACCCATGATGATGCTTTGGGAGGAGGGTCAGCTGACGGGTCGGGAGGAAGAGATTCGAGAAGAAGCAGAGAGTCTCACACTTCAGGAGGAATCTGTGAGAGGAGAAGAAGAAGGAGGCACACTTCATTAATCACGGAGCAGGGCTTCACAAGAAAGATCAGAAGTTCAAATGAAGACCACAGAAACATGAATACAATAACAACATGAGGCAGACATTAAGGGTAACAGCAAAACAAAGCACAGACCAGAAAGGAACACACATAAGAACACATCACACATCTCAGGTAGAAACAATGACCAATGTAAAAAGATGCTTCAATGTTAGAGCCAGAGGTCTCTTTTCTTCAGGAGGTTTTATTCAGAGTCAGAACTAACTTAGCCGAGCCGGAACAAATACGTGAAAACCCTTTCTTTGGAATGCAGCCTGTCCTGAGATCCTTATCGTTGCACTTTGAGCTGCAGGCAGTACTTTATCGCTTTTATGAATTGTCTTTTTTTGTTTTTGTGTTTGTTTTGTTTTTAATTATTACGTGTTAAATGTGAAGCACTTTGAATTGCCTCTTTAAATGTGCTTTACAAATAAACTAACCTTGAACCTTGAACCTTGTGAACTTGAAGTAAACGGATATTTTGTGTTTTTTTTGTAAATATTGAGAGTTCTTGCATTTTAATGTGTGAGTTCTTTAGACCTCGGGACTGTAGGAAGCAGTATTTCGATCTCTCTGTGTGTACAAACATATTTTGAGATTGACAATAAAGGTGACTTTGACGGCCCGTCCACACGGCGGCGTGCGTTGACGCTTCACCATTCACTTTGAATGGGGTGACGTCACTTTTCACCGAACTGCATTGTGGGAAGCGACGTGGAGCGTCGCTGGCGTTGCTCGCTGCAAAGGTTGAGCAATGTTCAACTTTTGGCGCCTCGGCAGAAGCGTCAGCCAATCAAATCCCGTTTATGCAAATCTGCCAGTACAAGCGCTAGCCAATCAAACCGCGTGTATGCTGGGAGAGACTACGCAGGTCATTTCCTCATATTCAAAAAAATGGAGGGAAAATTCATTATAGCGGTAGAGAATCACCCGGTGCTGAATGATCAGTCTCTGTTCATCTACCGGGATACAAACCGGAGGAGCGAGGCATGGAGGGAGGAGGCATGGAGGGAGGAGGCATGGAGGGAGGAGGCATGGAGGGAGGTGGCATGGAGGGAGGAGGCATGGAGGGAGGAGGCATGGAGGGAGGAGGCATGGAGGGAGGAGGCATGGAGGGAGGAGGCATGGAGGGAGGAGGCAGAGACAGTGACAGTTGTTGTATTTGCTGTAAAGCGTCTCGACTGGAGGCTAGTTTTATTTTATGTCCAGCACTTTGGCTCCACCAAACATCGTTCATAAATGTGCTATATAAATGAAACTTGATTTGCACGGGAGAGTCATGTGATTGGTTGTTGGTCGAGTTTCAGACACGCCCACCGCCAAGCGTCAACACACGCCGCTGTGTGGACGGGCCGTTACGCAGCGTCCACACGGCGGCGTGCGTTGAAGCTTGCCGGCGGGCGTGTCTGAAACTCGACCAACAACCAATCACATGACTCTCCCGCCCCGGACACACAAGCACGCGGTTTGATTGGCTAGAGCTTGTACTGGCAGATGATTTGATTGGCTGACGCTTCCGCCGAAGCTTCAAAAGTTGAACTTTGCTCAACTTTTGAAGCGAGCAACGCGACACTCCCACAATGCAGTTCGGCAAAGCGTGACGTCACCCCATTCAAAGCGAATGGGCAGAAGCGTTGAAGCTTCAACGCACGCCGCCGTGTGGACGGGCCGTTACACACAATAGCAGTAAATCAGGGGTTTGGAAACGACTTCCTTTCACGTGGCCCCGTAAGAGCTGGAAGAGAATATGATTTATAGAGTGGTGCAGGGCCGCGTCCTAAAACCTGGAAGTAAGCTACGCATGGGTTCCTTCCGGTTCCCTCGATAAAAAAGCAAAGCAACTTCTCCATAGGATTTTTGGAAAATAGCTCGAAATAAGATCTGTGGTGTTTTATTAATGCAAAATATGCTTTAAATTAAGAAACCTGACGGTATAAAGAAATTAGAGTTAGCTCAGCTTTAGCAGCTTTATCACAATAGAAGTATATTTTCATGCTTTTTCTAACATCATTTTCATTTTTCATTTCAGTCTTTATTTCGAACAGATTAAAAAAGAACAAATAACAAATGTGAAAAACAGAACACCGTATTGTTATAATAGTATTTATCCACATTCATGGTAATATTTGTATATTCAACAAAAAAACAAAAAAAGTCTTCATATTAATAATAATAATAAATCATTTGTGTCCGAAAGGGAGCAGGAGGAAGCAGATGCTTATTCATTCCCACCCCTTACTTGATCAGTGAGTGTCCTTTAAATCATTATGCAAGTTATTCCTACATACATTTACATTTATATATATACAATCATTTCTCATCTTCAATCACCTTTCTTCATTCTCATAGTTTTCCAAAAAAGTGTTTGTGTCCATCCTTTAAACTGAATGATGCTTGTGCTTTGTTTGAACTCCTGCTCCAAAGCATTCCATGAAGTCACCCCACAGATTGTTAAACTCTTCTCAGAGTTCTTCTGACCTTGAGTTGTTTCAAATGTAGATGTCCTCTCAGATGAGACCCCCCCTCTCTGTCTATGAACAGTGTTTTGAATGTCCTAGGAAGTAGACTATGTCTGGCTCTGTACATGATTAGTGCCGTTTTAAATGTAACCAGATCAATGAACTTCAATATGTGTGAAAATAATACATTAGTGTTCAAGATATCCAACATTATTGATAACTCTTACAGCCCTTTCTTGTAATGTGCATCTATGTGTAACAGTGTATTTATACACATTGATTGATAAATGCATTTTGAACAAGGAAAATAAACAATTACAAAACAAAAAACTATAACACACACTGCAACATAAAGGACTGTTTTCACCTCCAGCAGCTCTGCGTTTCATTTCCCTTCAGTTTCAATCTGCAGTCCCTCCCATGCAGAGAGAGGGATTACACATGCTACACACATGCTAGCCTCCCTCTGAGCACGGGGCACACTGCAGCCTCCCTCTGAACACGGGGCACACTGCAGCCTCCCTCTGAGCACGGGGCACACTGCAGCCTCCCTCTGAACACGGGGCACACTGCAGCCTCCCTCTGAACACGGGGCACACTGCAGCCTCCCTCTGAGCACGGGGCACACTGCAGCCTCCCTCTGAACACGGGGCACACTGCAGCCTCCCTCTGAACACGGGGCACACTGCAGCCTCCCTCTGAACACGGGGCACACTGCAGCCTCCCTCTGAACACGGGGCACACTGCAGCCTCCCTCTGAACACGGGGCACACTGCAGCCTCCCTCTGAACACGGGGCACACTGCAGCCTCCCTCTGAACACGGGGCACACTGCAGCCTCCCACACTGCAGCCTTCCTCTGAACACGGGGCACACTGCAGCCTCCCTCTGAACACGGGCACACTGCAGCCTCCCACACTGCAGCCTCCCTCTGAACACGGGCACACTGCAGCCTCCCTCTGAACACGGGCACACTGCAGCCTCCCACACTGCAGCCTCCCTCTGAACACGGGCACACTGCAGCCTCCCTCTGAACACGGGGCACACTGCAGCCTCCCTCTGAACACGGGGCACACTGCAGCCTCCCTCTGAACACGGGGCACACTGCAGCCTCCCTCTGAACACGGGGCACACTGCAGCCTCCCTCTGAACACGGGCACACTGCAGCCTCCCTCTGAACACGGGGCACACTGCAGCCTCCCTCTGAACACGGGGCACACTGCAGCCTCCCTCTGAACACGGGCACACTGCAGCCTCCCTCTGAACACGGGGCACACTGCAGCCTCCCTCTGAGCACAGGGCACACTGCAGCCTTCCTCTGAACACGGGGCACACTGCAGCCTCCCTCTGAACACGGGCACACTGCAGCCTCCCTCTGAACACGGGGCACACTGCAGCCTCCCACACTGCAGCCTTCCTCTGAACACGGGGCACACTGCAGCCTCCCTCTGAACACGGGCACACTGCAGCCTCCCACACTGCAGCCTTCCTCTGAACACGGGGCACACTGCAGCCTCCCTCTGAACACGGGCACACTGCAGCCTCCCTCTGAACACGGGGCACACTGCAGCCTCCCTCTGAACACGGGGCACACTGCAGCCTCCCTCTGAACACGGGGCACACTGCAGCCTCCCTCTGAACACGGGGCACACTGCAGCCTCCCTCTGAACACGGGCACACTGCAGCCTCCCTCTGAACACGGGGCACACTGCAGCCTCCCTCTGAACACGGGGCACACTGCAGCCTCCCTCTGAACACGGGCACACTGCAGCCTCCCTCTGAACACGGGGCACACTGCAGCCTCCCTCTGAGCACAGGGCACACTGCAGCCTTCCTCTGAACACGGGGCACACTGCAGCCTCCCTCTGAACACGGGCACACTGCAGCCTCCCTCTGAACACGGGGCACACTGCAGCCTCCCACACTGCAGCCTTCCTCTGAACACGGGGCACACTGCAGCCTCCCTCTGAACACGGGCACACTGCAGCCTCCCTCTGAACACAGGGCACACTGCAGCCTCCCTCTGAACACGGGGCACACTGCAGCCTCCCTCTGAACACGGGGCACACTGCAGCCTCCCTCTGAACACGGGGCACACTGCAGCCTCCCTCTGAACACGGGCACACTGCAGCCTCCCTCTGAACACGGGGCACACTGCAGCCTCCCTCTGAACACGGGCACACTGCAGCCTCCCTCTGAACACGGGGCACACTGCAGCCTCCCTCTGAACACGGGGCACACTGCAGCCTCCCTCTGAACACGGGGCACACTGCAGCCTCCCTCTGAACACGGGGCACACTGCAGCCTCCCTCTGAACACGGGGCACACTGCAGCCTCCCTCTGAACACGGGGCACACTGCAGCCTCCCTCTGAACACGGGCACACTGCAGCCTCCCTCTGAACACGGGGCACACTGCAGCCTCCCTCTGAACACGGGCACACTGCAGCCTCCCTCTGAACACGGGGCACACTGCAGCCTCCCTCTGAACACGGGGCACACTGCAGCCTCCCTCTGAACACGGGCACACTGCAGCCTCCCTCTGAACACGGGGCACACTGCAGCCTCCCTCTGAACACGGGGCACACTGCAGCCTCCCTCTGAACACGGGCACACTGCAGCCTCCCTCTGAACACGGGGCACACTGCAGCCTCCCTCTGAACACGGGCACACTGCAGCCTCCCTCTGAACACGGGGCACACTGCAGCCTCCCTCTGAACACGGGCACACTGCAGCCTCCCTCTGAACACGGGGCACACTGCAGCCTCCCTCTGAACACGGGCACACTGCAGCCTCCCTCTGAACACGGGGCACACTGCAGCCTCCCTCTGAACACGGGCACACTGCAGCCTCCCTCTGAACACGGGCACACTGCAGCCTCCCTCTGAACACGGGCACACTGCAGCCTCCCTCTGAACACGGGGCACACTGCAGCCTCCCTCTGAACACGGGCACACTGCAGCCTCCCTCTGAACACGGGGCACACTGCAGCCTCCCTCTGAACACGGGGCACACTGCAGCCTCCCTCTGAACACGGGCACACTGCAGCCTCCGGGATTATATAAGAAAAGGCCAGAGAAATGTGCGCCAGCATCCATTTTAGCTCCAAAATGGAAGCTCTGCAACACACACACACTCCCACATGCACGAGTGTGTGTGTGATGCATTCATCATGTAGCCTACATATGAAACATAGAGCCAACACACACCCCTGCATTAACACCCATATCTCACCTCTTTGCGCTGGCTTCTAATACTAGTTGAATATTACATTTTGACATTTCTATATCTGGTTATAGGTTTGTAGATATTGTTATTGTTGTGTTATTGTACTCCTATTGTGTGATTGTATATATTGTATTTGTTCCCTGTACAGCACTTTGGTCCGCTGAGGTTGTTTTAAATGTGCTGTGTAAATGAATACAGATTGAGATTGCGTGTGTGTGTGTGTGTGGGGGGGGGGGGGGGGCACTTCCATGTTCCTACCTTCTGATGAATGGACTCCCCTCCTGGACTCCATCACCATCTCAGGTCCAAAAGCTCTCCGTGCCCGGGGTCTGGTGCAGCAAGGCTCGGTTCCGGAGCTTGTTTCCCGGTGCCTCAGATCCGCATGCGTAAAAACAGCGTCCCTCTCTCGGTGCGGAAGGGAACGAGCTTCACTCCTTCTCCTTCTCCTTCTCCTTCTCCTTCTTCTTCTTCTTCTCCTTCTCCTTCTTCTTCTTCTTCTTCTCTCGCAGCAGCAGCAGCTCGCTGGAAGATGTCTTCCATCGAGAGGCTTTAATATCCTACGATGCCCGCATCCCGCGCGCACACAGCAGGGGAGACCCGCGGAGAAATCTCTGAAAACATAAAGATGTAGCGGAGAGGGGAGAAAATGGCCTCTATCAAATATTCCAAAAATAGACAGCAGCAGATTAAAGCCACTGCTTTGATGCGGGAATCTGCAGTTATTCCGGTTGGATGTGCGAGAGAAACGGAGCCTTCTGATTGGCTACTGGCGGGATCCTGCTGCAGCCAATCAGAGAGGAGCGCTGTCTGAGGTGCTGATCCTGCAGAGAGGAGGATTTTATGAATGACTCTCTCTCTCTCTCAATATATATTGCAAAGTCAGAACAGAACATGCTTGTAGATCACGGTGTAAGAGGCTGCCATACAAGGAGCCCACTGCTCAGAGAGACATCCACACATCGGCCATCGGGAGCAACGTGGGGTTCAGTATCTTGCCCAATTTACACCAGGTTCAAACCCCCAACCCTTCCATTGGTAGAACACCTCTCACAGCCCCAGTCCCCCAAACTGGTGTCTGGACCCCTCGACTCTAACCATCAGATCAATGTCTCCCTGTGCATCCCTGTGAATCCCTGGATCACAACAACACCTTCTCACTCCCAACCCGTCACATGTTGACGGTCGGTCAGGGCCCCTCCCCGTCACTCTATTACGGACAGAGTAGTTTAGTTTATTTATTTATAGTGTCGTGGACAGTCCCCATCGATGAACTGTCACAAAAACAGTCAATGGTGCAGCTTTAGCCGACATGGCTAATTTCCAGCTGTTGTCCCCGGCCAGATGGTAATAGACACCCTAAAAATTACAATATATCAACAGCATTAGTTATAAGAAAATATATAAAAATAAAAATAAAAAGAAGGAAAGACAAGTAGATACCGGTGTGAGGATAAACAACACACGTTACTATATACATACATGTCACATAGAGCACATCACAATCACATCACAGAAACGAGGGGCAACATCCATGATGACAACATGTAACACAACATGTAACACTCACGCCATACTCAACACAGACTAGTGTGTGCAGGTGTAGTTTTCAGTGAACCATGTTTTTAAGTGAGCTGTGAAGGTGGGATGTATGTCTTTGATTTGAGTGGGTAGAGAGTTCCAGTTTTGAATTGCTGTGACCGAGAATGATGACTGACCAAAAGTACTCTTCCTGAATGGGACTGATAGGTCGCCACGTGTGCAGCTTCTAGTGGTCCGTCTGGTGTTGTTACGTTGAGTAACCAATGAGCTAAGAGGTGGAGGGGCTGTATTGTGCAGGATTTTGTACACCAGAACGATGTTCCTATACTTTATTAAATCTTCCCAGCTCAGGGTGTTATGCTTGTTGAGGATGGTACAGTGATGGGAGCGGTTAGGTTTCTGGTCCAGTACTTTGAGGGTTTGTTTGCACAGGGTTGCTAGTGGCTTCAGTGTGGAGCTGTTAGTTTGCCCCCAGCTTGTGAGACAGTATGTTAGATGTGACATGATCATGGCATTCATGTATAATTTGGCAGAATTCAATGTCATTGTGTTTCTTATGTATTTAAAATTTGCTAGGCTAAACTTGACTCTTTGGGTCACTTTTTTGACTTGTGTTTTGAATGTTAAATTAGAGTCAATAATGATTCCACGGTACTTAACCTGAGGCACAATGCTAATATGTTCACCTGAGATGCTTATATTTGACACAATGTTGCATTTTCTTTTTGTGAAAAACATTCCAACTGTTTTGTTGACATTAAGCTGAAGACAGGAGCGGTGTAGCCAGCTAGTGATCAGCACTAAAGCTGAGGTCAGTTTATCAGCAGCCTTTTGCTTTGTGTTGGCATGCACATATACCACAGTGTCATCGGCATATAGCTGTGTTTCCACATCAGGACAGACAGATGGCAGGTCATTAATATATAGGGAAAAAAGAAGTGGACCATGTATTGTAGTATGAGTACCCCTTGGAAGTCAGTTTTCAACGGGCAGGGCGTCCCATAGACCTTCATAGACCTCACATAGCGTTGATAATAGACGTCATGAGAATGCTCCCCGACGGTCGGTTGTTATTGTCAATATTAATATAATAATAATTTATTTTTTAATAGTCACACTCGATTTCACCGATTTTCTTGTTGCCCCAGCTGGTCGACTCCTCTTTGAGCAGAAACAAAGGCTACACTAATGTATTAAATCGATGTTAATCCATGTGTGTGGTTGTGGAATTAATGGACGTGCCGTTGTTCGTTACAAACTCTTCAACTACAACCCTAATTATATTTAAAAACACTTTAGAAGGCCTCACGAAATACTTTAATGTAAATTAAAATGTAAATGTGAAGGGATGTGTGTAATGTGGTGATTGACATTATTCACCCACGGATCTATGGGTTGGGAAATTGTTCCGCACGGACATTTTAGTTAACTTTAATTAGTGATTGATGATGGGCGCATGCGCACGCTGCGACCGGCAGGGATAGTTTGGTGTCCTCCGTTTTGTTTTGTGTTTGTTTTAAAGGTTTTTAATGCGCCACCGACCTATTCGATAAAGTATGATTGAATGCTCCCTTCGCCGCTAGTCAAAATGGACATTCTTTATTCTGTGATTCTGTGGATCGTATTCCTTCAATGTTTGGCATGTGATGTCAATGGGGCTGTCATCCGGGAGAGGACACAGTACACCAGAGATGTGCTGCTACAACTGAACATGGCAAGTCTGGCTCGCGTGATGGATACCACGTTACAGTTACCGGACATTATTCGGAGAAACCCAAATGAAACCTGTGGTGCAACGGGGCACCAGAGGAGGAAGCGGGGTAAACGCGGCGGCGTAAGATTACGCATGAGAAGGCAGCGGCTCCCTCGGATTCCTCTGCCCTCGATGATCCTGGGGAACGTTCAATCGCTGAGGAACAAGGTTGACGAGCTTCAGGGTAATGTTCAGTTTCAGAAGAATTTCAGGGACTGCTGTGTTTTGGACTTCACTGAGACATGGCTCACAGACTGTAACCAGGACAACGATCTGTTTATTGACGGTTTTGGAGCTCCCTTTCGTCTCGATCGAAAGGCGGAAGTGACAGGAAAAACTCAAGGGGGCGGAGTATGTTTGTACGTAAACAAACAGTACTGTAGCTCTGTGGCCCTTTCTCATTTCATCAAATCCCCCTCCTCGACTCCTCGACTCCTCGGTCCTCCGGTAGTGACCCGGAAATGAATTTCAGCGCGCCATGTTGAAGGACATCTCATTTCTCTAAATGCACTTCGAGGACCGAGGATCGAGCGTCGAGGAGGCTCTCTGGAGGAGCTCTAACCGAGGATACACTGATGGGTCCTCCACGGCTCCTTCGTGGCTCCTTCGTGGATGCATTTCCGGGAACAGAGATGTTTCAAAGAGTCGTGACGCACGGCCGGACTTATCTCAGCCAATCACAGCTCTGCATGCATCCCCTGGATATTATTTTAGTAACTGCTTTCATCAGACTCGATGTTTCCAGAGAGAACAGCTGAGAGGTCCGTGCAGAAAGCAGAGCAGTGTGTATAATATATATCACTCAGTAGAACAGGCCTACTCTCTTTGCTGTAGTTTAGTAGATATCTACAAACAAAGAGTCCAGATGTTTCTAAGACCATTTAGTGCTTCACAAAATAAAATACACAACGGCTGCAGCCTGTTTTAGGAACTGTGCGTGTGTGTGTGTGTGTGTGTGTGTGTGTGTGTGTGTGTGTGTGTGTGTGTGTGTGTGTGTGTGTGTGTGTGTGCGCGTGCGTGCGTGCGTGCGTGTGCGTAGATGCAGCGGACAGACAGGTCTCAGTTGGTTTGGTGTCCTCTGCTTACTTTTAATACTTGTAAATAAAACTTTTGGCCCGTAATTTATTTTCCTCATTGTAGCGACCAGAGAGGGGGGGGGGGGATATATCCAGTCTCTGATAGTGTTACGTTATTATGAGAGTGCTCTGTTTGATTCTGAAATTGTATATATTTATATAAATATATGTGTGTGTGTGTGTGTGTGTGTGTGTGTGTGTGTGTGTGTGTGTGTGTGTGTGTGTCCTCATCAGTAGCCTGTTATTGTCTCATTATTCCGCACTGTGAATGAATCAAAGTGGTCATGAACTCATCTGTCCATCAGACAGAGGGCTGCTGTGCCTCCTGTCATCATTAATGGACGTCTCTTTAAAATGACCGCTCAGAGGAGAGGAGTTCTCATTTCTCTAACCGCCTGCTGCTTCCCCTCCTCTCTCCTCGGCTCCCCTCCTCTCTCCTCGGTTCCCCTCCTCTCTCCTCGGTTCCCCTCCTCTCTCCTCGGCTCCCCTCCTCTCTCCTCGGTTCCCCTCCTCTCTCCTCGGTTCCCCTCCTCTCTCCTCGGCTCCCCTCCTCTCTCCTCGGTTCCCCTCCTCAGTCCTCCGTTCGCATCTTCTGTGGGCAGGACTAAGTATCGAGGATAGGAGTCGAGGAGGGGAGTCGAGGAGGGGAGTCGAGGAGGGGAGTCGAGGAGGGGAGTTAGAGAAATGAGAAAGGGCCTGTGACTGTCAGAGAACGCATTTGCACCCCAGATGTTGAACTTGTATCTGTTTCATTGCGTCCCTTCTACCTGCCCCGTGAGTTTCCCCAAGTTTTTATAACAATAGTGTACATCCATCCCAGGGCAAATGCCACCTCTGCCTCCAGCACTATCTTTGATTTGGTGCAAAAACTGCAGTTTTTGCACCAAATCACTTGACGCACCAAACTTTATACTTGGGGATTTTAACCATGTGACCCTTAAAAAGACACTCACTAACTTGTATCAATATGTCTCCTGTCCAACCAGGCGGGATAAAACATTAGACCTGTGTTATGGGTCAGTAAAGGAAGCCGATAAGTCAGTCCCATTACCCCCACTGGGCTCTGCTGATCATAACTGTGTGCATCTACTGCCCATAAACAGAAGCGAGAGAAAACATTGACAAAGGACATAAATGTCTGGACAGAAGAATCTGTAGCCTGTTTGCAGGAATGTTATGACTGCACTGATTGGGATATGTTCAAAGAGTCTTGTGGTGCCGACTTGGATGAACTTGTTGATGGAACATGCTCATATACAGCCTTTTGTAAAGACATGATTATTCCGTGTAAGCAAGTTAAAATATACCCTAATAACAAACCATGGGTGACCAAGGCGGTTCAGTCCAGCATTCAGAAAAAGACACAAGCTTTAAAACAGGGAAGTGCCTCTGATCTGCATGATGCTAATAGGGAACTTAAAATAGAAATTCTGAAAGCTAAACAGAATTTTAAATCTGAACTACAAAACAAAATGGCTGCAAACAGCCTTGGCTCAGTCTGGAGTCGCATGAAAACCATACAGGCCTCCGGGAGCAAAGAACAGCTGCCATGTGACTCTGGATGGCTTTCATTCAGATGTTGAGTTTGCAAATGCCCTAAATCACTTTTTTTCTCGATTTGACACATTTGATTTCAGTAATAATATATCTGAACTGAAACTTAAACTTGAAGACAATAAGCATTTGAACATAGATCAGAGGGAAGTGGAAAAGGCCTTCTGTTTAGTCAAAATAAATAAGAGTCATGGACCTGACAACATCTGCGGTCGTTTACTTAAACTTTGCGCAAAAGAACTTAGCCCTGTGTTCCACTACATTTTTAATATGTCTTTACAGACACAGCATGTGCCAAAGGTTTGGAAGGATGCTGTGGTCGTCCCTGTTCCCAAATCCAGAGCCCCCAAAACTCTTAACGATGTTAGACCAGTTTTACATCAATTCTAATGAAGACATTGGAAAAACTAGTCAGAGCAGAAATGTTAAGGAAGACTGAGCACTCGATCCCATGCAGTTTGCTTACAGGCCACACAGAGGAGTGGAGGATGCCACGGTCACCTTATCTGACTTACTTTTTAAACACTTGGAGGGAAATGGATCTCATGCTAGACTTCTATTTGTTGATTTTTCCTCTGCTTTTAACACAATTCAACCTCATATTCTAATTGGCAGACTTTTAGAACAATTTGAAATAAGCAATAATCTTATGGGCGGGATTCTTGATTTTTTAACCAATAGGACACAAAGAGTGAGGGTGAATGGGACCTTATCTGATCAAGTCAGCTCCTCCACTGGCTCCCCACAAGGATGTGTCCTTTCACCACTATTATTTATACTGTACACCAGGGGGGTCAAACTCAATTTCATCACGGGCTACATCAGCATTATGGTTGCACTCAAAGGGCCGGTTGTAACTTTAAGACTATATAAAAATACATAAATATTTAATATATAAAATAATGTATTATATTACATTATTGCCTCTGCATTGGATTATTATCGGATAGGGTAAAAACTTCCTAATTAACTACGTCTGAAAGCAGAAGTCTGGGGCAAATAATTGCAAGTCTCTTCAGTGAGAACGTTACAAAATGATTTAAAAAGAAGTGACATTTTGAAATAAAAAGTAACTTTAAAAAAAGAAAAAATCTAATTCTGAAAACAAATGCATATTTTGAAGAAATGGCAAATTCTGAGAAAAAAGTCAAATTTGAGATGCATTGTGGGACATGTAGTTCATGGGCAACGTGCTTCTGTAAATCAGCCTGTAACCGTATAATAAACATATTATTCTTTGCAAGCTCTTGTGGGGCCACATGAAATGAAGTCGCGGGCCGCATTTGGCCCCCGGGCCTTGAGTTTGACACCCCTGCTGTACACTAATACTGTATGTGTCTAAGTAGGTGGGAAAATAGGACTATTTTAAAGTATGCACATGACTCTGTAATTGTTAGCTCCAGGACAATGAGACGGCCACGGCCCTGTCATTGACGACTTTGTCAGGTGGTGTGAGGAGTCCTATCTACAACTGAACATAAGCAAAACCAAGGACATGATCATTGATTTTAGAAGACATCCCCACATACATGAAGTCTTAACAATCCAGAATCAGAAAGTAGAATTTGTGCAATCATACAAATATCTCGGGACAATTATTGACTCAAAATGGAGCTCTGATCCAAACTGTGAAGCTGTGTGCAAAAGGAGGCACCAGCGTTTGTCCTGTCTTAGCAAATTGTCCTATTTTAACATTGACAAAACCATGATGATCATGTTTTATCGAGTCAATTCTGTCTTTTTCACTAATGTCATGGTTTGGTAACCTGACTTTAAAGAGCAGGAACTCTCTGAGTCAGATCGTAAAGCGGTCCATCAGACTGATTGGTGAGCCACAGCTAAACCTGGAGACGCTGTACCTCAGGCAGTTACAGCGGTTATCCAGCTCCATATTAGACGATGACTCCCACCCTCTGCACTCAGAATTCAAGCTTCTTCCTTCGGGCCGGAGGTCAGTCGTCTCAAGGAGTAGAACGAAGCGGTATAAAAACAGTTTTATCCCAGCAGCTATTACACAAATTAACACATCATAGGCGTGTCACACAGATGCCTATTTATTTATTTAATTGTGAATTTTGAATGTCCATGTTTGTACTAGTGTTTTCCTTCTTAAATGTTTTAGAAATATTTTTGAGATTTGGTTGGGCAGGGTATACTTGTACTTTTACTATTCCTTTATTAGAGATGTGTCAGTTGGTTGGGTTTGTTCTTAGTGTCAGGATGGAACCTTTGTCTTTCTCTCTGCAAACTAAATCTACCTACGGGTACAAAGAAAGAACCTGAACCTGAACCTGAACCTGAACCTGAACCTGAACCTGAACCTGAACCGGACTTCCTGTTGATGTGAAATCCGAAAATATTTAAAAAAAAGAATACTTTATTCCGAGTGCTCTTGCTTTTCTCTTTGGAAGTCATCACATAACGGCATTGTAATACACGGTTCGGCTGCATTAAATATTACACATCTGCCGTAGTTCTCTATTTATAGAGCCCTGCTGAGAAGACTTCTAGACAAACAGGAGAACTGCAGCCGAAATTGAAAACGTGACGTGGATCATTAATATATCAGCAATTAAACAACATCTTACATTTCTCTTCACAATATAAGTCTCCTTGCAGTATCAACACTAATTCGGCTGACTTTTATATTTGATCCAATCAGTATATTGGTATATGGACACCATAACGGTGCACAGCTGATAGAAAGGGACACCTGGTGGTTAAAGCACGTTATTGAAATGTATTATTTGTATTATTAGATATTAATAGGAGACACAGACAGACAAACTAATACGGCTTTATTTAAACCTTAAAGAATACTTTAGGTTAAGGTCTTATTTTGAATAAGAAAAAAGCTTTGGGGGTATAAATATTAAGCCTGACAAAGTACTAATATATTGCTTTCCTGCAATGTTAACTACTGTATGTTGAAGCACTTATTTTAACTGATATTATACATATGTGTTATACTCTTATAAGATGTATGTAGATAGAATAAGAAATGTGCAGAATGACAGTTTAATGGTGGAGGTATACACACATATTGATAGATGTCTTGTAATGCACCGTTGAGGAACCTGCGACCCAAGTTTTTAAACTCCGGCCTTGTCACGTATTGAACAATCAATAAATAAAGAACACAGAATTGTTAAATATAAAACACAGAATTTGTGTGATTATACTAAATGATTAACAAATAAACACCACTGCATATTTACAACTGTTACACATGCTGATGTAACGCAAATGTTTCCAACTTGGGATCAATAAAGTATATCTTATCTTAAGCTGATCGATGGCTGCTGCCATATTTGCAAAATGTGCCTCTGAACCTTGACAAGTGCATGTTTCAGGCTCATCAATGAACAACAGGAGGGGTCACAGACATAAGACCAGCTGTTACATAAAGCTCTTATGACCTTAGCTGGATGTGGGTATATATATTAATGCTGCCCGTTATGGGCACAAGCAATTTTCACCCATTTATTAATTATATGTTTTAAATGTGAGTGTTTCCTATCCCCTAAACCTCCAGGGATGTACACAGTTTAATACTGACAACTTCTTATTATGGGAAATACGAAAACGTCTTTTAAAACTACAACTCCCAGTAGAGACGTGCCATAGATAGAGAACATGTTGCGAAACAGAATAGCCAGCATGTGTAGTTCTGGGGACGGGGTGGGGGAGGGGGGGACGCGGTGGACCCGTTGAAATCCAGTTTTGGACAGTCTGCCGTGGTTCCATCCCATTTCAAGTGCTGTTCGAGGCTCGGCGTAACCCTCGGAGCACACTCTCCAATCACAGAGCTTGAGGACTATCACGGGGTTTGTCAAGCGAAGCGGAGAGAATACTTACTTCCTGGTGAAATATTCTGTAAAGCAAATGAGCTGCTCCGACCCTCGGTCCTGACGGACTCCAACTTGTGTTTATTAATCAAACAAATAAATAAACACAAGGATAATTGTATGTTATTGTTGAGTAACTAACAGTGTGGTTTAGAAAAGAATACAAAATTAGAAGGAAAAAACGATGAAACAATACAGATGTCAGTATTCTGAGCCCCTACTCTCCCCATAACTGACGCCAACAAAAGTCCTACATTATTCAATTAAAATAAAGAAGTAAGCACAATAAGTGTGGCTTGATATTGAGTTAGAAAAAGGTTGATAAACGCTGTGAGAATGGATCTGCAGAGAGCATTTAGCCGCAATCCCAACTCGTCTATTACCAACGTTCAGGGAGCTCTATGCAAGTCAATGGGACGCCCTGCCCGTTGAAAACTGACGCTCAAGGGGTACCCTGTGCGTAATACTGTGACGGGGAGGGGCCCTGACCGTCCGTCAACATGTGACGGGTTGGGAGTGAGAACGTGTTGATCACAAACATCCCCTGTGAAAACCACACCAAGTGATTCATGAGTAAAATATCTAGAATGTGTTCCTGAAGAGTCCTGTGAGGAAGGCTGTGTTGCTTTAAGATACCACAACATGTGTACAATGTGTGCTATTCATTCCTGTGAGGACTTTCTACAAATGTACTTCAACCCTCCTGTCGTGATCGTTCCCCCCCCCCCCTTACTTTGGTGGTCAAATGTGACTGCTCCTACATGAATCCACTAATCATCACCACATGTTAAGCTGTAAACAATGTCTACTACAGACTACGGGTTCACATGAAGAACTGTGACAAAGAATAGATACTGAAATGTGTTCCTAAATAACCTTTTCTCGATGTGTGTGTGCTCTCTGATGGATGAACATAATCTAAGGTTACCCATTCATTTTGGGGTCGTTTTTCACACCATTGACACCAATTCAAAGGAAGTTATTTGTTCAGATCCCTTCTGTTGAGGATATCATGAGGCCTTGAGGCAATCAGATGTAAAACACAATATTTGTGATTGATCAAAGTAGTTCATCGATCAGATTTGACACGAACACGGCAGGAGGGTTAACGAAATCTTTGCTGTAATGTTTTCCGTCACCTCCTAACCCTAATCTACGTAGAAGCCCAGCCGGTGACATTTTATTGAAATATGTCCATTTGTTTGTCTCAAGTGGTAAATAGATGTCTGACAGTCAGGAGGTCATTGGATGAGAACAAGCCAATATGGAGCGTCCTTTTCCCAAACGATCCTGTTATACAGAGTAGAGCCACCATAACCCCTTCATTCAATTAAGTCCATTTAGCTGTCTTTGGCTATTTCTGCTGTAACAATGTACCTTTCCCCTCTGTTGGTTTAATAAAGGTATTCTGATTCTGAACTGCATCACTGTGAAATTGGGTGATGGGATTCATCTGACCTGAACACGACAGGAGGGTTAATGAGTAAAAGCTATTTGTTAAAGACACATTTGTTTAAAATTCTCAGAGGCATTGACTGTACATGTGTCACATATGTTGTCAAATCCACAAAAAGATATTGAATATTTTTGTAATATATATTTGTACACATCTAAGTTTAGAAATAGGACATGTGGGGTTCCCCAAGGCTCCTTCCTGGGGCTTCTTCTTTTTACAGTATATATATATATAGCTCTTACTTTTAAGTAAAATATTATCGTGATGCATCTTGTGTTGGAATTGGGTTCTGAAGTAATAATGTGTGGATATGATGGGGACGAAAGATGGGCTACTGGAGCATGGTGTGGTACGAACCTTCAGGTAGTGATTGAAACCTATATACCTACAGTATTTATATGAATGATCCAAAAAGAATGAATGTTGCACTAAAGAGTACAGACAGTTCTTCCCACTCACCACTAGATGTCACTCTCTCCTGATTCTTCACCTCTTTACTGCTGGACATTATTTCACAGTGTGCTTTGAGGAAACAATGCATGATGTCTGTGAGCATTCAAAAACTCATTATAAAAAAGGTTTTAAAATCAGAAATAAGAACTATTAGAGGCAAATGTTCAGGTGAGAAAGTAAGAACATTTAGCTTGGTTTGTTTTTGTTGGCTGAAAGGAATTTGAAACTAAAAAGTGAAACTAGTTTCAGAACATAAAGAAGAGTCACTGTTGAGACCAGTTCAAACCGGTCCAAGCTGGAACCCAGTGTGTGAAACACCGACTTCATGTCATGTTAAGATTATTACTTATTATAAAAACGATATCATAATTACTGTTGATGCCTGAAGTACATGTATCAGATAATACTTATATATTATTATTAAATGGGTTAGTGAGTATAATGAGTACTTTTTGTATATATTGATGCTACTACTTTTGTACTTTGACTTAAGTAGAATTCATTACTTTACTTAATAGTATTTGTAGATTTTTCTTAAGTGAATGTTCTAAGTACTTCTTCCAACACTGAATATTACTGAGCAACAGTGGCGAACCGTCAGGGCCTTCAAGGTATTCAGAGAATACTCTGGAACACTCAGATAAAACAAACAAAAAATCGATTTAATTATATAAATAAAATGTATAAATGAATAAATGAGAATGGTATCTGTGTCGTTGATCTGTAATATTACAGTGTTACGTTGATTTGTTTGTCCTTCTCGGACCATGCTCTACGCATTTCAGTGGGTTTGTGTTAGAAAAGAAAGCAACCAATCAGATCTTGTTCTGGGTCTCTGGGTAGAATATCCTTCAACAAGGTATTCTACATCCTTGATCGAATGCCCTGGCCGTTGCACTGAATGAGAGCGTACGTTTGGACTGACAGTTTGATCAACCAATCAGATATTGATTTGTAGCAAATGGGCGTGTTCTTCCAGAGTTCCCCTCGGTTCCAGGTGCTCTAGAAGGCCCGCTAGTTCACTGGCTCGAGGCAGAGGATCTAGATGAATGCGACGAAGCAATTCATGCCGTTTTATTGTTTTTAACGTTGAAATGACAAGTGCAACAGGTGGAGATGAAGTTGTTGCGGAATTGTTGTGAGTTCCTTTTTCAAGACGACAATTCGGTGAAAAGACGGACATTATAATGCCACGGAGGGGGAGAGGGGGGGCGGCGGCGGGGGGTGTGTCTACAGAAGGTCCAGTTGTGATAGACACGGTTCGCCACTGCTGAGCAATAATGCAGTATAATGCAATCAGCAGTACAGGCACACATACAAATGAAGTTTGTCGATGTTGATGATCGGATTTTAGGAATACATTCATTTTATAGGCTGTGTCAAGCCCCAGCTGCCGTGCTTCCGGCCCCCCTGTGTCCTGTCTTTTGTCCGGCCCACTCCAGCCCCCCTGTGTCCTGTCCTTGGTCCGGCCCACTCCAGCCCCCTGTGTCCTGTCCTTGGGTCCGGCCCACTCCAGCCCCCCTGTGTCCTGTCCTCGGTCCGGCCCACTCCAGCCCCCTGTGTCCTGTCCTTGGTCCGGCCCACTCCAGCCACCCGTGTCCAGTCCTCGGTTCCGGCCCACTCCAGCCCCCCCTGTGTCCTGTCGTTGGTCCGGCCCACTCCATCCCCTGTATCCTGTCCTTTGTCCGGCCCACTCCAGCCCCCCTGTGTCCTGTCGTTGGTCCGGCCCACTCCAGCCCCCCTGTGTCCTGTCCTTGGTCCGGCCCACTCCAGCCCTCCTGTGTCCTGTCCTTTGTCCAGTCCACTCCATTCCCCGTGTCCTGTCATTGGCCCGGCCCACTCCATTCCCCCGTGTCCTGTCATTGGTCCGGCCCACTCCAGCCCCCTGTGTCCCGTCGTAGGTCCGGCCCACTCCATTCCCCTGTGTCCTGTCATTGGTCCGACCCACTCCAGCCCCCCGTGTCCTGTCGTAGGTCCGGCCCACTCCAGCCCCTCTGTGTCCTGTCCTTGGTCCGGCCCACTCCAGCCCCCAGTGTCCTGTCGTTGGTTCCGGCCCACTCCAGCCCTCCTGTGTCCTGTCGTTAGTCCGGCCCACTCCAGCCCCCCTGTGTCCTGTCGGCGGTCCGGCCCACTCCATTCCCCCGTGTCCTGTCGTCGGTCCGGCCCACTCCAGCCCTCCCCTGTCCTGTTGTTGGTCCGGCCCACTCCAGCCCCCAGTGTCCTGTCGTTGGTTCCGGCCCACTCCAGCCCACCTTGTCCTGTCATTGGTCCGGCCCTCTTCGGCCCCCATGTGTCCTGTCCTTGGTTCGGCCCACTCCAGCCCCCCTTGTCCTGTCCTTTGTCCGGCCCACTCCGGCCCACTCCGGCCCCCCTGTGTCCTGTCCTTTGTCCGGCCCACTCCAGCCCCTCTGTGTCCTGTCGTTGGTCCGGCCCTCTCCAGCCCCCCGTGTCCTGTCCTTGTTTCCAGCCCACTCCAGCCCCCCTGTGTCCTACCCTCGGTCCGGCCCACTCCATCCCCCAGTGTCCTGTCCTGGTTCCGGCCTACTCCAGCCCCCCTGTGTCCTATCCTCGGTCCGGCCCACTCCATCCCCCAGTGTCCTGTCCTGGTTCCGGCCCACTCCAGCCCCCTTGTGTCCTGCCCTTTGTCCGGCCCACTCCATCCCCCCTTGTCCTGTCGTAGGTCCGGCCCACTCAATTCCCCGTGTCCTGTCGTTGGTCCGGCCCACTCCAGCCCCCTGTGTCCTCTCGTTGGTTCCAGCCCATTCCAGCCCCACCGTGTCCTTTCGTAGGTCCGGCCCACATGGTTTTAACAATTTTAAGTAAGCTCCTTATTGCCTCTTTATCACTTTTGTATCTTTTTTTGTTGTTGATCCCCCTGGCTCTGATTGGATGGGTTATTTGTGTTTCTTGTCTTTAATGTGAATTCATGTTTATTTCTGCACAAATGATGATGATAACTTGACCTTGTAAGTTCTAAATATGTTCAATACAAAAAATATAAAAAATATAATTTGTGTGGGGACGAACTCTGGAAAGATACTTTCAAATGAAAAGCTTTCGCAAACTCCATCAGATATCTCATAGAAATAACATATAGACAGTGGTGTGATGTAACTTTACTAACTCATGTACTGTACTGTGGAGGAAATGAGGTACTCAAACTTTACTAGAGTACTAATAATGCTCCTTTATACTTTTACTCCACGACATTTATTTTACAGATTTAGTTACTAGTTACTTTGTGTTTGTATACATTGATAACTAGTTTTAAACTCACAGATTGTCACGGCTTCAATCAAATTCAAATGAAATACATATTCAATCAAACCGATCATGCTCCATTAACATAATAATAGCAGAAATAGCCAAAGACAGCTTAATGGACTTAATTGAATGAAGGGGTTATGGTGGCTCTACTCTGTATAACAGGATCGTTTGGGAAAAGGACGCTCCATATTGGCTTGTTCTCATCCAATGACCTCCTGACTGTCAGACATCTATTTACCACTTGAGACAAACAAATGGACATATTTCAAGAAAATGACACCGGCTGGGCTTCTACGTAGATTAGGGTTAGGAGGTGACGGAAAACATTACAGCAAAGATTTCGTTAACCCTCCTGCCGTGTTCGTGTCAAATCTGATCGATGATCAATCACAAATATTGTGTTTTACATCTGATTGCCTCAAGGTCTCAGGATATCCTCAACAGAAGGGATCTAAACTTATAACTTCCTTTGAATTGGTGTCAATGGTGTGAAAAACGACCCCGATAGGAATAGGTAACCCTAGATTATGTTCATCCATCAGAGAGCACACACACATGGAGAAAAGGTTATTTAGGAACACATTTCAGTATCTATTCTTTGTCACAGTTCTTCATGTGAACCAGTAGTCTGTAGTAGACATTGTTTACAGCTTAACATGTGGTGATGATTAGTGGATTCATGTAGGAGCAGTTAAAGGACACCAGTCACATTTGACCACCAAAGTAAGGGGGGGGGGGGGGAAACGATCACGACAGGAGGGTTGAAGTACATTTGTAGAAAGTCCTCACAGGAATGAATAGCACACATTGTACACATGTTGTGGTATCTTAAAGAAACACAGCCTTCCTCACAGGACTCTTCAGGAACACATTCTAGATATTTTACTCACAAATCACTTGGTGTGGTTTTCACAGGGGATGTTTGTGATCCAGGGATTCATTTAAGTCCTCTTCTCCTACAGCATAAGAGTTTAACGTTGTTTCTGACCAGATACAACTAATCATTTCAACAGAGTGTTGTGCAAACACTGCTCACTTCATAAGACCTGTATCAACCCTCAGCATCAGCGGCTCAGACAACATGACTTCTTTATCTCATCATTAGTGGAAACTTTGAATGGTTATCAAGTCATCTCTGGGGTTGGACTTACATCCAAGCATGCTATTTGTGACTTCTGATCTGAACATGTTGATCTCTTGAGTTTTCTGCACAGGGAGACTCTTGAATCTTAGTATTTAAGAGCTTTATATTTGTGATATTTATGAATGTCAATCCTCTGTTCGAGATCTCATTATAACCCATCAACAGTTGTTGAGATATTTGGTTCTGGACAGACGTTGGTACTAACCTGAGGAAGCTGCACATTTATTTTTAGAGCTACAGTTATGAGTCAGGATCCGGACTGATTCAAGTAAGAGCAGAACACTGAGGAACAGATAGAGACGCTGTTGGGTTTGTGCCGGTGTGACATGGTTCAGGGAAATGTGAGAGGAGATGCAGCCAAAACCACTGAGGCCGTCTTCAAACACAGATCCCAGAGTGTATGACTGGTGACTGTGATTCATGTCTATTGGGTACACACTGTATACCACAAAATACTCAAAGTTGTTTTTTAACGATTAAGCATTAATTAAGAACAGCAAGATAATAATGCATAGGCAACGTGCCAGAAAGTGAGAATGACAAATTCTCTTAGGCCACGTGTAACAGGATGAAACGGGTATCTGGACCCCTCAACTCTAACCATCAGATCAATGTCTCCCTGTGCAGCAAACTCAAGAGATCAACATGTTCAGGTCAGAAGTTCAAACACCTTTAGCATGGTTTTTATGTAAGTACAAAATCTAAAGATTGCTTGATAACTCTTGTGAGTTTCTAATGATGATGAGATAAATAAGTCACGTTTGTCGGTCCACCAATGAGAAGCTGATGCAGAGGGTTGACACAGATCTTATGAAGTGAGCGGTGTCAGTGTTTGCACAACACTCTCGAGGAAACCTCCGAGCAGAATGGCTGCAGTCTCAGAGCTCTCCGTGCTGCTGTTTGCTCTCATCAGCAACATTCACGCTGAAGAACTCATCGTCATCCGAAAGGAGAGCGACTCTCTCACCTTCGAGCTCCCTGAGGAGGCCGGCTCCTGCCTGATCTCCAGATGTGTTGGTGAGGAGAAGCTGGTCCTGTGGTACACCTCTGACCTCTGGCCCCAGAACTCCTCAGTACCTGAAGATCTGAAACAACGACTCGTCAGCACCGCCAATACTTCTTCCTACGAGATCCAGAACCTGACCCGTTCAGACTCCGGCCTGTACCAAGAGGAGTGCTGGACTGAGGGCAAAGTGACTCATGAGAAACACTTCACAGTTACTGTTTGTGGTTCAATAGATAGGATCAGATATGGATTAAGGGAAGTTAAAGGAACAAAAGACCTGCCTTGTCGTGGAGCAGCTGACCACCTGGATGTCCAGTGGCTCAAACGGGATAACCAATCTGAACAAGAAACATGGACCAGAGTTTTTGTGGACGATACGGCATCAGTGATGGACAAAGATAGAGGAAGATACAAAGTGGTGACGAACACATCAGCTCTACGTATATCCAACATCTCAACAACTGACCTCTTAGTGTACAACTGCCTGCTGATGGACCAACAGCAGTGTGTTAGCAGTGTGACTGTAGAGTTTGTGGTGAACACAGAGGTGATCTATCTCTCAGTGGAAGAAACAGTTGTGTTGCAGTGCCCTGTCTCTGGTTTCCGTGGAGACAAGCCTCCATATTGGGAGACTGAGTTTTACAACATTGACCAAGGAAACCATAACCTCTCTGTGGGTGTAGTGGACCAGAACTACTCTCTGGTGTTAACATCAGTAACGTTAAATCACTCAGGTTGGTACTATTGTAATACCTTCACTACTGTGAAAACATATGTACTGATGGTGTGCCCCAAATCCCCCCCCCTGCTGTAGAGCTCTTCTCAGGGGGAGAAGAAGTCACTCTCAGATGCAAAGATTGGGAAAAGGGTCGGCATCACTATTGGTTCTTTAAGTCGAACCGAACCAAAGGAAGAACCCTTAATGCATTTCATAATCAGATCAGTGGCATTGTGGACAGTGACACTGGTGGGAGATTGGTGATTTCTGATGTCTCCCTGGAAGACACAGGAGAGTATTGGTGTGCAGTTATTGACTTTCATAATCAGTGTCTGTCCTCAATCAAGACCCTCCTGCGCAGAGACCCCTTTGGGGTTCACTCCACCTTCTACGCAGTGAGATGCTCAGCGCTCAGTGTTCTGCTGCTGATGCTCTGTGTTGCTGTAGTCACTGTGAGCCTGAGGACCAGAACACGGGACACTTCATATGCATCTGTTCACTTCACTTCACGCTGTCCTCGTCCTCTTTAATACAGCGGCTCAGAAACAGCATTTAAACACTGGATGTGAGACATTCATGCAAACACAACATCTGAGTCTGATCAGAGAGAGAGAGAGAGAGAGAGAGAGAGAGAGAGAGGGAGAGAGAGAGAGAGAGAGAGAGAGAGAGAGAGAGAGAGAGAGAGAGAGAGAGAGAGAGAGGGAGAGAGAGAGAGAGAGAAGGTGGAGTGAACCCCAAAGGGGTCTCTGCGAGAGAGGTTACAGAGACCAACGGCAACATGTAACATCATCATTATTATTATTATTATTATTATTATTATTATTTTGGTTTATAACTAATTTGTCCATTTTAAAAATAGAAAAAGGTGAAACTTCAGAAAATAAATGAAATTTATAAAAACCCAAAAATATAAATATCCCACAATACCGAGAAAAAACGGTTTAAATGTTGAATGTAAATAAAGATATTTTTAACTAATATAAACATATATTTAGTTCTGTATGAATATATTATTGTATATTGTGAATATGTGTTTTGCTCTTCTTGTAAAGACTTGTTTGTTAGGATCCTGCTCCGCTCCGCTCCGTGTGGTTTTCATAGATATTGTTAAATGTTCACTTATCAACCTTTTAAACATCGCTCTTACTTTCAATGATTTTAATCCCCTTATTTTTAATCCTGTGTTTTTATTCTGATGTTTTATTTCAAATCAAATAATTGTGATTTTCTTTTAATTTGATGTGAATACATTGATTTATCTTTCATGCATTTTATAATGTCTGTATCTCTCATGGTGTCAGTGTTACATCACCTGTTCTCATACCTTGGTTTATATCTATCAGTTATCAAGTGTCTGTATAATAAAGCTTACAAATAACCAATCAAACCTGGAAGCCTCTTCTTGCTGTTTTGTGATTATAATTATTATAATATTATTATTTAAAACAGAGCTTTATATTCAAAGTAACGTCCACAAAGTTGATGAATTGAGGAATCTGAGAAGCTAAAGGGGTTTATTCCTCCGGATGGAAACCCCTCAGTGTATTAAAGGTTTTAAAGGGTTAGTTGGATTATAAGGGGAAGTTTGAGGAGGTTTCGTGGACGTCTTTCGGAGAGATGAGAGGAAATGGAGCCAAAACCACTGAGGCTCAAACTCAGATCCTGAGATATGGAAGAACAGCGTCACGGAGTGAAGGACTGGAGCCTCTGGTCACTCTGTTTCAAAAGGGGGGGGACACTTTTTCAGAAAGAAATACAATTGTATTGCGCCACCCTTTTTTTGTACACACTAGTTTCCTTACTATAGACAGGGTTCACAGAGTCAGGCTACAGACTGGCTTCATAGGAACCATTCTATATATTTCTGTGTATGTGTTTGGGGGGGAATTATTGTTGAGGAAGCCAATGATCTCGTCTTTTGTTAAGACTCTTGAACACGCCTGTTCTCCACAGCGACAAAAGCACATCTTGACACTAAACCAGTGTTCTTGTTTATTACAGTTCTTTGTGCACGCTATTTTTCCTAACAATTATAAATAACTTATACGTTTAAAAAGTGCTGTGGACAAAATTGGCCATTTCCAAAAGTACTGACATGTCCCCAGTGTCCCCAGAGCAAACGGCTCTGATTCATGTCTATTGGGTACACACTCTCACTGAGTACCACAAAATACACAAAGCTCCGCTGATGCTTTTGTTTTAAATGATGCTTTCATTAAGCACAGCAGGTTAATAATGCACAGGCCACCTGTCAGAAGTCAGAACAGAACATGCTTGTAGATCACGGTGTAAGAACGTGGTAGTTGGACTGCATTTCTATAACCCTTTCCCAGTCTGTAACCTGTTAGAGCAGCATTTACACATTTACAGCCAATCAGAGAGAGGCTGCCATACAAGGAGCCCACTGCTCAGAGAGACATCCACACATCGGCCATCGGGAGCAACGTGGGGTTCAGTATCTTGCCCAATTTACACCAGGTTCAAACCCCCAACCCTTCCATTGGTAGAACACCTCTCACAGCCCCAGTCCCCCAAACTGGTGTCTGGACCCCTCGACTCTAACCATCAGATCAATGTCTCCCTGTGCGGCAAACTCAAGATATCAACATGTTCAGATCAGAAGACACGAAGAGCGTGGCTTTGACGTAACTCCAAACCCAGAGATCACTTGATAACCCTTCAGAGTTTCCACTGACGCTGAGATAAAGAAGTCATGTTGTCTGAGCACCAATGAGCTGCTGATGCTGAGGGTTGATACAGGTCTTATGAAGTGAGCAGTGTTTGCACAACACTCTGTTGAAATGATTAGTTGTATCTGGTCAGAAACAACGTTAAACTCTTATGCTGTAGGAGAAGAGGACTTAAATGAATCCCTGGATCACAAACATCCCCTGTGAAAACCACACCAAGTGATTTATGAATAAAATATCTAGAATGTGTTCCTGAAGAGTCCTGTGAGGAAGGCTGTGTTTCTTTAAAGATACCACAACATGTGTACAATGTGTGCTATTCATTCCTGTGAGGGGTTTCTACAAATGTACTTCAACCCTCCTGTCGTGTTCGTATCCCCCTCCCCTTACTTTGGTGGTCAAATGTGACTGGTGTCCTTTAACTGCTCCTACATGAATCCACTAATCATCACCACATGTTAAGCTGTAAACAATGTCTACTACAGACTACTGGTTCACATGAAGAACTGTGACAAAGAATAGATACTGAAATGTGTTCCTAAATAACCTTTTCTCCATGTGTGTGTGCTCTCTGATGGATGAACATAATCTAGGGTTACCCATTCCTATCGGGGTCGTTTTTCACACCATTGACACCAATTCAAAGGAAGTTATTTGTTCAGATCCCTTCTGTTGAGGATATCATGAGGCCTTGAGGCAATCAGATGTAAAACACAATATTTGTGATTGATCATCGGTCAGATTTGACACGAACACGGCAGGAGGGTTAACGAAATCTTTGCTGTAATGTTTTCCGTCACCTCCTAACCCTAATCTACGTAGAAGCCCAGCCGGTGACATTTTATTGAAATATGTCCATTTGTTTGTCTCAAGTGGTAAATAGATGTCTGACAGTCAGGAGGTCATTGGATGAGAACAAGCCAATATGGAGC